>OOFC01025415.1:0-21827 GCA_900323345.1 Pseudochromis fuscus | reverse complement strand
ACTAGTACATCCTCTACTCTCACTGTGTCCCTCACTGTGTTTATTATAACCTCAGGAAGTAGCCTCTGGAAGACACATGCTGATTGAATACACATATTTATGTGTGTGTGTGTGTGTGTGTGTGTGTGTGTGTTTCCTACCAGGATAAGCAGGCAGTGTGAGGAGAATTCCTGGTGAGCAGGGATGGTAGAAAACACAGAGAGGACCAGACATCCAAACACCAGGATGAACCTGTGGAGACAAAACACACACATACACACAGACACAGACACACACACACACACACAAATCACATGTGTAATAAATAACATAGAATCACTAAATTACAGGTTTAGACTTATTAGCTCAGGTAATGTGTACATTGCACATACCACCCCCCCCCACACACACACACACACACTGAATATTTCTCCTCTGCTCAGCCTCATTAAACAGGATTCAAACTGTAACCAGTGTTATTAGGACCTGGCTAAACGCTGTTTAAAGCTTTATTTTATTACCATGACGATGCAGCTGATTCACACAACAGCAACACTGGATCCACAGGTGGCTGACACAACGCAGCAGGATTTTGATGGTTGTGTTAAAAAAAATCTCTAATAAATCAATAGATAAATAAAAATCTGCAACTTTCCATATAATAATATATTATTTATTCTAATAATTTATTTGATTTTTTTACACTTACCAAATGAAGCATTGGTTCTGTAATTTAACATAAATGTATCTAAAATTCTGGAAATATTCAGGACAAAGATGTTGGACAAATGTGGTTCAATTTTTAGGTTGGTTTTTTTTTTTGCTGCTTTGCATATGCATTTTATTTATGCAAAACAACTATATTTTAATTTACTATTTATTCGGTATGTCTTGGTTATTCGACAGTATTTCTTTGGTGCTCCAGTGGTTGGAAAATACCAACTTTTTATTTTGGTTTTTTTAAATTTAGGTGATTAGTTTAATTTAATAAAGTATTTACCTGACAGAGTCTCTGTGCTTTGTATTTTCTTTCATTTGTCAAAAGATTTCAGCAAAAGTTAATTATAGTTTTTTTTCCCCCTTCATCTTTAGTGTCTTGCTCAAGGACAACAAACAACAAACACGCTGCTGTTCATGGAAACTGTTTCTAGAAACAGTATTTTCCACACTCACAGTGAGTCTGAGTCGATCATTTGGGTTTTATTTGTCCAGGTTTCCACATGTCAATAAAACACAATCAACACAACAGACAATTCTGATGTTGGCCTTCAGCATTTTTTAAAATTATTTTATCGAAACATCTTTCTACTGCGAAAATATGTGAAAAAACACATCACTGTTGACATTAAAATGCAGCTGGAGCCTCAAACTAAATCCCATTCACCTCAACTGTATCAGGAAGAGCTGAGCTGAAGGCAACACACAAACACACACAAGCATCCAGGTTCACTTCAACTGACCAGGATGTCTTTGGACTGTGGGAGGGAGAACAGTCCACACAGACAGGTCTGAGTCGAGACTGGAACCCAGAACCTTCGTGCTATAAGGCGATAACCCCGCCCACATGGTTACTGTCAGAATAAATCTCCATTTAAATCACAGCTTACGCTCAAATTACATCAGTCTTTACTTTCCCCGAGTACAATCAAATCCTCCTCATTGTCTGCCTGCTGCCCGCGAGGAAACCGCTCAGTCCCTTGTAAGTCATATGGTAACGTGGTTAATGAGCAAATACAAATTAAAAATTCATAAGGCAGCTTCCAGGCAACATATGCACTGGCTAGCAGTCTGTCGTCCTTCGGAGTATCTCTGAACTTTTTTTTTTTTAAACACACCATCTGTCTGTCTGATATTTATGGTCTGATCTCCACAGATCTGAGTGTTTGTTTTGTGTGTACAGACTGTGCTCCAGTCTCATTTTCAGAGCCCTCTCTGTCTCTTTAATCTTTGATGTTGTGTGTACACCTCCTACAGCATGTTCCTCCTCAGCCTCATCTTCCATCTCTGGACCCTCAAACCATCACTTGGTATTTCTCTGTGTTCTGCCTCACCTGTGTGAATAATAACACCATGTATTTTTCATGTGAAAGCAGAGGTGATGATGGTTCCTAACATCCAGATACTGACTCCGTCTCTATCACATCTTAACTTGAACGTGAAGAGCACAGTTTCACAACAGTGTCCAGCTGTGGAAGAGAAGCTGATGAATTTTGAGGCACTAAGAATACTGCAAAATAAAATAAAATAACCAATTTGTAAAAATATATTAATTTAGCATAATTACTTGTCAGTTTACATTTTTATTTTTCCATAAAATATGTGTAAATTTGGGCTTTTTAATGTGTATTGAAGGATGTTGACCATAGATTTTGTATAGAACTGGATGAAGCAACCAGGGCTCAAAAGTGAGGCCAATACAGGAGCGTAAACACAGTGTAATACCACAGACGGCCACTAGATACTGGCTTCAAAACTTTCAAGGGTGACTCCTCCCTTCATATCCAAATATGGTAATTTCTGGCTTCCACAAAACCAACATGATGACATCTGAATGTTAAACTCTAGGCTTCAAAATGTAGAGTCCACAAACCAACAGGTGATCAACACATTTGACATTTTGTTGTGAAAACTCTACTAATATTATAAAATACCTGTTATTTAAACAATAAATCTGTGCAGAATTGTAAAACTGAGGCTTCAATTTACAGTTATTTGAAACTAACTGTATAAAAATGTTTAAATATGTTTATAATATTTAATTTAAATGTAACATTGTAATCAATGAAATGAAAAACATAGGTTTTGTGACATTATGATGAATTAGTGAAGATAGATCTTTTTATGCAGATGACACAAAATTCTCTTTAAAAAATAATTGTATTTGTTATGCAGTATTATTGATATTATTCCAAATAATATGTGTAAATTAACAATTGTAATTTAACGATTTTTTGCGTATTTCAAAGTAGGAATAAAAAAAAAGTAAAATAAACAGAAAAAAAACAAAAAAAATTCAAAAATTACAGATTTTTTTCTTCCTACAATACTTTGCACTGTTATTTATACATATACATGAGTTGATTAATTTATTACTACATTTTCATTATTTCGTTCCTGCTTTACTTCTTACTGTTCTTCATGTAGATTTTCATTCTGTGTGGGCGAGATCTTGAACCTTGAATCTTACAGTAAGTGTCGAGTAGAGACCTCGCGATTGTTTTCTCCCCTTGTGTTTAAATATCAAGCTCGACATTAGTTTGTTGCATTTCTGTAAATATTAAAATAAACTATTGTCATAAAGAGGTCTGTATGAAGTCCATTAGTATTTTCTGACAGATGGATGGATGCATGTGTGCAGAACGTTGACTCCATCCGAGCTGTGGGTTACCGTGGCGACCTCCCTCCTGTCTGGAAGTGTGTGCCATTAAACTCCACATCTAAACAACACAACTAACCCTGGCGTGTCAGCTCTGCTTCAAGTGTAGCCATTTACACCAGGAATCAGTATTTTTTTGCTTTCTAACGTCACACAAAGTACTTACCTTCAAGCATATGCTCGCTTTAACAGTGGGGGAGTGATACACGCACCATTTTGATAATGTGAATATGATTTTTTTTTTACACTCCTGATTGCATTCTGACAACAAAAAAACAAGACAGTGTTTGGTGAGTACACAGGTTGTGAAAAGCAGTCATGAAATACCATAATCTTTTAAAAAATACTCCTTGATTTGACCTGAGCTGCACAGAGTGGGGTGAGGAGCTGGGGCTTCATGAAAATAGATGCAGGAAGTAGTTATTATGTAAATGCAGCAGTTCATGAAAGCTGTGGACTGATTGTTGAGAAGTGCTTTTTTAGATACATTCACTAAACAATATTAGTTAAAAAAACGAGTTGACATTTAACAGTTGTACTGTTAATTTAACGAATCACGGAAAACAACATTTTCCTGTAAAGTACACAGATTTTTTCCAATTCTTTATTTCACCCAGTAAATGAAAGATCTCACCGAAGTGAAATAAAAAGGTTTTGTCTTCGTCAAGGTCCTTGTGTTTCTGTAGTTGTCTCTGAATCAGGACGCGGTGGTGAATGAATAAAAAGATGAATACAAAGAATAAAACTAAATATTTAATGTCCAAATATGATGAATAAAAAACTGATGATAAAACATC
The DNA here is from genome assembly GCA_900323345.1 of Pseudochromis fuscus. Lineage (NCBI taxonomy): Eukaryota > Metazoa > Chordata > Actinopteri > Pseudochromidae > Pseudochromis > Pseudochromis fuscus. The sequence continues at coordinate 17,675 of OOFC01025415.1, read as the reverse complement.
TCTTTCTGTGTTCGGAGACCTTGATTACAGCTCCGGGCAAAAACTAGTCGATTGAATCTGAAAAGCTTCACAGAAAACGTGTTGAATTCAAAAATATATGTTTGTTTAATGGTGGGACCCAGAGGTTATTTTCTCACCAGTAGGACACAACATATACCGAAACGTATCGATAAATAACAGGTTGATAATATTACATAATTTATAAGAACATATTGATTCAAGGTTTTTGTTGTGAAAACGTCCATAATGTAAAGATGTGAGTCAATGAACATGTGTTTTTGTGTTTATCATTTTATTCACGACAGTAAACCTGAATTTCACATGTTCGTTAATCAAATTTTAAAAATGGGAAACACAATGTTATGAATTAAAATTCTGTGTTGAAAAAAATAAAATTAAAATAATCTGTAAAATTCTAATAGTTTTTGCTGCCATTGCTTTTTATTTGATTTGATTTATTTTGAACCTTTATAAGGATTCAAAGACCACCTGCTGGTCCCTAAACCATCTGTTTCCAGGTAGTGGATCTCTGCTATGTGACTATTGTTGGTTATAAAAGTCACTCCTCTGTCCTCTCTCTGATCATGAATTCAGAGAAATACATTCACATGCACTCTTCCCCTATGTTTTCATTCATGAAATTGCAATAACTTTACATCATTCAGCAACACTGTGTCGTCCACCTGGCTGTACATCAACTGATGATGAAACTATTCAGTGGGGATGATAAATGCGAAGCTGCTGTTGAGTGAGGGGAGCTGGATGACACGAACAATCAATAACAGTGTTACAGCGATCGGCCTGGAGATGAATTAGACTCTGTATCAGTCACTTACTGAGATTAATTACTGATACTGACGTCTTTGCTCCGATGTTTGAGAACAAAGTGACAACTGAGTGTTACAATCTGAAGCGAGGGTTTCTGTTAAATATCTTTTTATGATTTGGATTTTAATGAATCTATAATCTGCAGAGTCTCAACATCATCTGTAGTTTCCAAGAACTTCAAGAAAAAAAATAAATGAATAGAAAATTTGGCTTAATTACTGTCAGTAGTAAAAAATGGTAAAATGGTAAATGGAGTACCGTATTTTCCCGACTATTGAGTGCACCTGTCTATGAGCCGCTATTGAATTTATTCAAACAGTTTCATGTGGTCCACTCTGACCGGGTCTGATGTGACGACACTAAATGTATCAGCGGCACGGAGCTTGCTAGCTTGTAAAAAGCTAACAAGCTTTGTACCGCCGATACATGAGAAACATTGGTGTTTAAGGTCAAAGCGTTGGAAAAAAGTAGCGGGTTATAGTCTGGAAAATACAGTATATTTATACTGCACTTTTTTTGACCATAGCAAGGTCCCAAAGTACCTTACAAGGGATCTCATTCACACACACACACACCAATGACGACAGAGCTGCCATGCATGGGACTAGCCACCATTGGGAGCAACTTATGGCGCATTTACACTGGTACCTACTCACTTCACTTCGCCTCGTATCGCTCAGGATCGGCCCCTCGGTTGCATTTACATTACCGAGGATAGTCCCTCCTCCGTGTAGCTGGCCGTCATACATGATGTCATTCATTTCTGACTGAGCCATCCAGCTCCCGCTGAATTTTCTCATCGGCGACTAATGACAGAAAGGTTTGCACCTCGTCCTGAGTCCATGGGGCAGGATTTCTACCAGGCTCCATTTCTCCTCTTGCTGTTATTTCAAACACGTCTGCGCGCTTTGCCGACGATTTAAAAATGCCGCGTGTTTGCGGGGACAGATTACGTGCCGCGCAGTGATGACGCAACAGTGCAACGTCGTGTGTCCCATTGAAATTATTCCGGGTGAAATACTATGCTTTGAGGTGTTAAAATGAAACGATTCCTCGATTATTTTTTGTCATCAATTTACTTGAATTATTCGAGGAATCGTTTCAGCCAGATATTAGTGTTATTATTATTGACAGACTCAAAAGATCTAACTTCATAAAAAAATATTCATAAAAAGCTGGACTTAACAAATTAAATCACATCAAATCACAACATATCAGTTCAGAAAAATCACAATTAAATATTTTCCCCAAATCACCCAGAACACATCATGAAATTCTAAACTAACATCTTATATTTTTTATTCAGATTGGAGAGCTGCAGGTTGACAGAGATCAGCTGTGATTATCTGGTCTCAGCTCTGAAGTACAACTCCTCCCATCTGAAACATCTGGACCTGAGTCAGAACAACCTGCAGGATTCCGAAGTGAAGCAGCTGTTGGATCTTAAGAAGAGTCCACTCTGTAAACTGGAGGATCTGAGGTCAGTAGATGTTGGAGTCAGTCTGTGCTGCTCTCAGCAGGATTGTACTAAACACAGTCAGTATCACAGCAAAGATCCAGTGTCAGATCTGATCTCAGATCAGTTTGAACAACTTATCACTTTGACTATGTGTCACAGCTCTGAGATCAGTGAGATTGAAGCCTCTCATGTCACACAAGCCTCCTCCCAGTTAGTCACCATGTGGTATTAGTACAGACCTGAAGCTCCATCCAGATGTGTTCACTGAGAGCCTCCATGTTCGTTTGTCAGGAAGCAGCATGTTTTTGATGTTAATGAACCCGGGTCACAGTGCGTCTCAGCCTGATAACCCTGTGTCATTGTTCCACGCAGCACACCACTCTCTCTTTGGGTTTAACTAACATCTGACAATCGGATTTCCCTGTTCCACCAAACTAAAAGTAGCAAAGTTCTCTGCGTCTTTATATCCTGGTCTGTTTAGACATTATAGACCAACGATCAGTCCATTGCAGTCACCCTTGCTCTGCAATGAGTTTGCTAGCTTTGTTAGCTTAGCTCACCACTTTAACAATGGTGACCGTGTCCCGGGAGGAGGATTCTCTCCTCAAACGAGCTAATAAACAGATCGCTAACTTGAAAGAGGACATCCGACAACTGTCCGATGAGTTGAGGAAGAAAGACTCACTCCTCTCCAGCTTCATGGATGTGGCCTCTGACCAGTCGAAGCAGATTACCTGCACGGTAACGGGTTCCAGTGCTAGTTCGGAACCAGTTCCTGGCTAAGTCAGGCCCCACTTCCTTGCTGGGCCAGAGCTCAGCACCGACTAAGCAGCGACAACGCCAGGAGCTGGGTAAGCGACGGTGGAAACACAGAAGTGTAGAGTAGTGAAAATACGGTAGCCACTAGCGGTTGGATGTTTTGGCTCTGGATCTCAGTGTAGACTGTAAAACCAGGAACAGCACTTGTATGCACATGATCAGCTCCTCCATTTAAGCAATATTACAGCGAGGGTGCTGCTCCATCATATGTGACTAGGAAGGACATTGTGATTTCCCAAAACTGAATAAACACCGCACGTAGTGATGCAAAACTGCTTTGTTTAATCAATCATGTTGTAACTAGAATATCCACCGAAAAAAAATGTTTTTCATGGACGGATAGTAACAGGGTAACAGTAGTTTGTTAACAGCGGTTAGCTTGCTAGTGGTCAGTTGTTGGGAACCAGCTACCTATGCAGTGACATACTGACCTTTACGGTGACGCAGCCCCAACTTGACTCCTTGCCAGTGGAACAGCAAACCATGACACATTTCCATGGGACCCTGTAGCGGGCCCACAGCCATCCTCGTGCTCCCCACTGAACCACCAGGCATCCTGGGCCAAGGTGGTTATCCATGGATGACGTAAACGCCAGACCGATCTGCTTCACCCTGACAACTGAGCCTCTCCAACCGCTTCACTGTTCTCTGGGAGTGGCCAGAAGTTGCCCCAACTCACCATCAGGCCGCTGCAGCTTCATCTCTAAACACCTCACCTGCCGTCATACTGCTGCTGATAGCACCACCGGGGGGCAGTGAGGGAGAGCCCAGTGGCCCCGCTGATAAGCCACAGGTACGTTCTTCTTCCCGTTGCTCAACCTCCTCTGCTCACCTCCTTTGCTCATCGGAACATCCTATTCGATGCCGTGCCAGGATGCCAGGAGCCACAGTCCAGGTAATGTTGGAAAAACTGCCGAGGCTCCTGCGCTCTCTTCCTCCTTTCATAATGTGCATTATCGTACACGTTGGTAGTAATGATACCTCTTTAGCCTCTTAAAATCCTATGGGAAAGATGTTTTCATCTCTGGTCCTATTGCCACACTGGCTCGCAGCGCGTCTCATTTCAGCTGTATCTTTTACCTCAGCTTTTGACTCCAGTCTGCCTGCAGAGCCCATAGCATGGGTTTCATTGATAATTTTAATCTATTCTGGAACCGCTCGTCCTTCTTTCAGGCAGAGGGTCTCCATCCCAATTGGCTGGGTAATATCCTGTGCAGTTTGCGACACGTGCTTGACTATTTACGTCACACGCCCCCTCCTCAGTTCTTGCGTCTTCTTTGGGACCTGCAAGGTGCTATGATCGCTCCCTCCAGCTCCCCCTACCAATCACCCCCGTCACTGACATCATCACCCACTGGTCTGAACACTCCATCACATCCCAGCGAATACACCTTGTGGCCCCTCAACACCGCCAGCCCTTGAGATGACCTTATTTGAGCTCAGCCCTGTCCGCCCGGTGTTTTTCCACTGTTATATATAGACCACCAAAGTACAAAAAGGACTTTATTGGTGATTTTGCTGATTTCTTGGCAGGAATAATGCCGAAATATGACCAAATCTTACCAGTTGGGGATTTTAATATTCACATGTGTTGTCTGGCCAAAGACTTTTTAGCTCTCATCAATTCTTTTAATCTTGTTGAGTCTGTTTCTGGTCCCACTCAGGAACATTGACACACTCTTGATCTCGTTCTATCACATGGTCTCACTGTGTGTAACTTGGAAGTTTGTGATGCTACATTTTCTGACTATATGCCTGTTGTATTCCAAATACCTCATGCTTGCCATATGGTTAAACCTTGCGCTCCTTCACAGCTTTGTCGTGTTGTTAACTCTTTTACTGGGACTCTGTTCTCCACAGCCTTCAACTCAGCGATCAGACCCTCTGATGCGTTGGGTCTTAACTCAGATGTGGAGGGCTTACTTTTCCATTTTACCTCAATTTATTAATCTATATTAGATGTTGTAGCGCCGCTTAAAGCAAAGCCTTCAAAACCGAAACCTGATCCCTGGATAAGCAACGTTATGCATGCTGCCATGCTTAAGTGCAGGAAAGCTGCACTTAAGTGGAAAGAGGACAAGTTGCAGGTGTCTTTCAGATGTTGGACAGCTGGCGTTTCTATCAGAGAACAGGGGAAGCTGCTAAGACCATGCACTTCTCTTACATTATTGCCACTAACTGTCACAATCCCATCATTCTGTTCAAAACCATAAACTCTATTCTTCATGCCTGACAATCACCTTGTCTGAAGAACTCAACTAAAGTATGTGAGAACTTTTTTACCTTTTTTACAGATAAGGTTGTGAACATTAGGTCCAACATTTGTCCTCCTTCTTATGCCCCCTCTGCTCCATCTACATCCTCTTTTGTTTTTGACCACTTTAAACTAGTCAATCTGCTCTCCTTGACGGATGTGTTTGGTCATATGAGGCCTGCTGTATCTGTCAGTGATCAAATTCCGCCTCTCCTCTTTAAGGAACTCCTTCCTACCCTGGCACCCTCTGTCCTCAACATTGTAAACAGCAGTTTAGCCACGGGAATGTAAGTTTTAAGCATGCGGTGGTGACATCACTAATCAAGAAGCAAGGTTTGGACCAATCCGTACTTTTAAATTTTAGGCCAATCTCCAAGCTCCCTTTTCTCTCTAGGATCTTGGAGAAAATTGTTTAATGCCAGCTGATGTCATTCCTGGATGAGCATGACATCCTTGAGGTCTTCCGGTCTGGGTTTAAAACCCGTCACAGTACTGAGTCGGCACTGCTAAGGGTTTCAAATTATATATTCTTAGCCACAGACACTGCTCACAGTGTCGTTTTGGTTATATTGGATCTAACAGCGGCCTTTGAAAAAGTGCACCATCAGATCCTACTATACCGCGTCGAATTGCGTGGGCATTCAGGGTGGTGCCTTAGAAGAGTTCAGGTCTTGTCAGAGAGAAGTTTTTGCATTCGTATTGGAACAGCTCAGTCCAATGCGGTGCCTCTAATGTGTGGAGTGCCACAAGGCTCTATACTTGGCCCACTGCTCTTTCCCTGTACTTACTTCCTCTTGGTTCGATTCTCCGGAAACATGGCATCTCCTTTCAGTTTTATGCTGACAATTGTCAGATTTATCTGCCATTAAAATAAAACAATGCTCATTCTGTGAGCCATCTATCAGAGTGCATTACAGAGATCAGTGCTTGGATGTCAAGAAACTTTTTACTTCTAAATGAAAAGACTGAGGTCATATTTTTTGGTCCCAGTGATGCCTCCACAGTCCAAATTGACCTGGATCCCGTAAATCAACACCTGACATGGACGGCGACAACCCTGGGGGTGAGAATGGATGATGATCTCAAATTTGATGCTCAGTTTAAATCAGTGGTCAAGTCCAGCTTTTTCCACTTGAGACAACTGGCCAAAGTTAAATCCTTTCTTTCTCACTATCACTGTGAGACTTTGAGATTTATTAACACCCATTTAGACTACTGCAATGCACTATATGTTGGGAAAAGCCAGACATTACTCTCTCGACTTCAGCTGGTCCAGAATGCTGCTGCTTGGCTTCTAACTGGAACCAAGAAACGGGATCATATTACCCCCATATTGAAGTCAATTTACTGGCTTGTTAACAAATGTCTGAATGGCCTCGCACCTCAATACTTGTCAGACCTGATGCAGCCGTATGTCCCCCCCACGCCCCCTTAGGTCGGCTGATCAGTTGTTGCTTCTGGTCCCTAAAACAATGTTGAAGCAGAGAGGTGACCGCGCCTTTTTCGGTCGCTGCTCTCAAACTTTGAAACAAGCTGCCTTTATGCATCAGGCAGGCTGACTTGCCTCCGAGCTTTAAATCCTCTTTTAAAACTTATTTTTTTCTCTCTGGCCTTTAGCTTATTTTGACTTTTTTCAGTTCTCTTGTTATTGCTGTACTTGTCCTTTGCTCTTGGTCTTGGTTTTGGTGTAAGACCCCAAGACCCTTTAAATTAGCTGCGGTGCATTTATTGGGTCTTAGATACCAGACTCAATAGTGATTAGAATTGGCGCCATACCGTTATCATGGTAATAGTAGTTAGGTGATGAAATATAGCCAGCGACGGAGTAGGTGGAGGCAGAGCACAAGCCTGATCCGGCAGGGGGAGAGGATACAGTCCAAGCTGACACCTCTCCCTCCCTCTGCTTTCCCCGCACCACGCAACCCCTTTCCCTCTCCCAATAGGCTTAGATTGAGGAAGAGGAAGTGTGGATAAGGGTACCTTAACACCGGTCCAGTCTCTGCCGTAGAATGTTTTTTGTCCTCTCTGTGCTGTCCTCTTTGTTTGAGTCTCTTCAGGTCCCTGGAGCTGCCTGTGCCTGATCCATGGAGCATTGTGGTCCTGGGATCTGGCTGACCGGTCCATTCTCTGTCCTTAATTGATGTCAAGTGCCTGCTGTCTGTTTCTGTACCTCTCTCTCCCTCTGTCCTTTTGTCTCTCCCTGTCCCCCCCTGTTGCCGTGGCAGCCGGGGCCCCCCCAGAGACTGGTCTGCTGGAGGTTTCTTCCTGTTAAAAGGGAGTTTTTCCTTCCCACAGTCACCAAGTGCCAATTGCCAAAGCGCTTGCTCCCAGGGGGATCAGCCGGGGGTTCCCATTCTTGCTCTGACTTTGATGGTGCTGCAAGGTTCTGACCTTGCAATACAATACTAGAATTGGATGATACCAAATGGAATTGATAATGCTTGTGTGCAGCACTTTGGCTGACTATGCTGTCTTTTTAAAGTGCTATATAATTAAAGTTAGATTGAACAGTCAAAGACTGAGTTTCACTGAAGTGTTGATGCAGGAAGGAAGTGTTCAGGACTCACTCTGTGCGTGTGTGTGTGCGTGTTCACTCCAACATGTTAACATGAGCTGATAGGACGCAGCTCCACTGAAGTCCTGCTGCTCTTTATACTGATGAAGTGAGTCTCTATAAACTCTCATTTATCTCCTCTGTTCTTTCTTCTCTCTACAGCTGGAGAACAGCACGGATTGTGCAATGAGAGGATCAGTGTGTCCTGATGATCCAGAGGGTGAAGCAGCAGCAGCAGTAGTTGGTGTGTAAAGAGGCTCTGAATGGGCTATGTTACTGGGAGGTGAAGAGGAGAGAGACTAATGGAGAACAACTGCTCTGAGATCAGCTCCACAATCATCCTGTGTTTTCCTGAGGATGTGACAGAGGATCACCAGTGGATCTGCTCTGAGATCAGCTCTGTCCTTCTCATACATCGTATATAAAAGATGGACGTCGCCCCCTGGTCGGAAAAGTGAAGACGATGCTGAAGTGCAACAAACTGCAATACCAGCGATGGCCACTAGGTGCTGGCTCCAAAGAACTCTGGGGGACCAATCTCTATCATGTTATACAAACTTATATTGTGTAAAATAAATAAATCTGACTCTGGAACAAGAGGAAAGATGCTGATGCAATGAAGTACAACAACCCACAGGATTAAAAAGGGAATCAGATTTGTTCTTTGTTGAAACAGAACCCATATTACCAAGATTAGCTGGTTAGCTAGCTCTACTGAGTCACTGCTGGAAGTATGGCTGGGTGTGTAGACTGCCATCTTACCTTGACCAGTATCACACTGTTAAGAAAGTTGTTTTGTACTTAGGCATCAGTGATATTCCAGGACAGCGGTCAGAACTTTTAAAGCGGAAATTTTTGGATCTTCTTAACTTCTTAAAGTTCACTGGTAAAGACATTTTTACATCTGGCCCACTCCCAATTGTCGGACAAGGCTGTGGTCATTTTAGCTGTCTTCTCCAGCTTCACCGATGGCTTTAGCCGCAGTGCCTTTATTTTAAATTTGGTTGTATTGGCAATTTTAACCTGTTCTGGGAACACTACTCTGCTTTTAAATGCGATTGACTCCACCCTAATTGAACTGTCTCACGCTTGTTAGCTGCAAACATGTTTCATCTTTCAAACACGTGTTTGTGCCACAGACCACACCTGTGTCACTAACTGACATCCAGAGAGGTCAGGCACAGCATGTGGTTCCCCTACTGATGTCACCAGTCCAGCTGTGTGTGGCCAGTCTAGCTCTGAGCCAGTTTCCTCGATTCCTGTCATCGTCAGCAGAGGGTGGACTAATTATACAAGGTTCCACCACAAATCTACAAACATCTATAACCTCAAATATCTCCCAAAAGCCCCACAATCACAAAACCTTACAGTCAATCCATCTCTGGTCACTATAAATATGGCTCTTTGAAATGTCCACTCTATGCTGAAAAACTCCTTTATTGTCAGTGACTTGATTTTAGGCCATAAAATTGATTGCCTGTTTTTAACTGAGACCTGGCTGGGTGCGGATGCATCAGTTGTTCTCTCCGAGGCCTCACCACCAAATTTTAACTTTTTTTTCTCTGAGAAGTGGTAGAAGGGGAGGTGGCACAGCTTCAATTCACACAAACACTCTGGCCACCAACACACACACACACAATGATCTGACAGCTGACTGGTTCAGATGTCGGCTCCACATTGTGATGTTTAATAGGAAGTTTTCATTTTGGGAGACATTTTGATTCCGTTTGTCTGATGTGAAGGTTTATTCTGTGACAGAATAAATGCTGTGTGGTTTGTGGTAACTTTTTTTTTTTTTTTTTAGAGACGCTTAAAATATTCACGATCAGTTGCAGACATGCTATTACAGTTCTAGCCTGTTGTATATTAACATTGGAGTAATGTAAGTGCTGAAGAAGTTAATATTGTTCTGTTCTTATGTTGCCCTCTAACTTCATATTGGCTGAATCTCAATCTCCTCCCTAAACCCTGAGCCCTGAGCCCTCATTGACTTAAGTGACTTCACCTGGAAAGTGATTGAGTGTGTGAGGCTGCAAGGGGTTGAAATGCTATAAATAGGAATGGGACAGCCCTTTGTTTGTTAGGACAAAATTTCAGTAAGAAGAGGACATTTACAACAGCAATATAGGGCCTACTGTATTAGTGTCACACACACTTGATGATAAATACACATATACATTTCCTATATGTCCATTTCCTTCATTGGCAGAGGCTGTTTTGTATATAATATACCTACACGAGAATTTCTTCTTTTTTGCGGCGTCAATCGAAACGTCCGTGTTTTTTGTTGACTAATTCGCTCGTATCTGGTTGCCCCTGGAGATTCCTCCCAAACGTCACAATGCAATGAACTATGGGTAATTCCCTCGCGCTAAGTCTGTAAAGATGCTCACTCGTGGAAAGGTCGCACGGAGGGCTCAAAATGTCAGCGAGAGATCTCTCACGCACTTTGTGATTTGACATTGGGACAGCCCTAAGCCCTCACGGACTTTGCGGGAGCGCGCCTCAAAGTCAGTGAGTGTGGACATTGGGATTGGGCCATTCTCCCGTTCCACTCACAAGTTAATTTGAGACCGTCACTGTAGCAATGTTGCTGTTTCTACACGGACGGTTTAGTATGTGCACCCAAGGAGAGACAGTAGTCTCTGTAAGTTGATGTTGACTTAATAAAGTTCCCTGTGAGCGAGGCTGATGCCAACCGTTCACTTTATATAGTCACAGAGGACAGAACAAGCTGAAGCTGGAATGTCAACGTTGTTTGTTGTTCCGAACGCTGCAGTCGGACATATTCAACAAGTGGACTCATTTCATGATCAAGGGAGACCTCTGCTGGTCATTTTAGGGCACTGCTGTTACACTGTGTCTCCAGCAGAAGTGTTATTGTGCCATCTCGACCAGTTTACTGTGTTATATATTACACTTGCAATTTCATAGAAAGTAGATAACATGGTTTAGTTATGTATCAAAATATAAATGATACTCCATACACTGACATTTTGGATGTAAAGACATTTTCTCAATTTTACATTTATTCAGTTTTGTTACGCATGTATTTATTTATTTTTCGGAATTCTTCTGTAGTTTTCCACTTGTATTTGCAGCCTGTACGTTGTTCTATCCTGCTGCTCTGACAACAGAATTTCCCCGGTGTGAGATCAATAATGTTTTGTCTTATCGTTCATTCATTCATTCTCAATATCTGCTTATCCAGTTGTATCTGATTTGATTTGAAGTTTCCGTTTTAACTTTTCACTATCGCGGAATATAAGGTCACTGTCCTCTGTTGCCGGTCGGAGCTTCACAGTGGGACACCCGGCGGAAGTAAGCGAGAAACAGGCGCTAACATTGTTAGCTTGGAATGTGGTTGAAGACGGTTGTGTTGTGGACTCCCAGAGAAAAGTTTGAGTTGTAGAAGTAAGAATGTCTTAAGTTGAGTGTGCGAGAGAGTTCGTCAGCGACAGAATAACTGCTGCTGCTGAGGAAATATCCACAGTGTTTGTAAAACACCAGTACGAGGAAGAGATCGATCGTCGGCGCAGACTGCTGGATATCACCTCCACACCTCAAATACAGTCACACACAATAGGTATGTCCAACTTTAATGGTGTTCATGAAGTCACAGATGAATGTGACTCATGCATCCGTATCAGAGCTCTACGTTACATTTGTTTTCATCCTGGCTCGGCAATCATGCAACCGATTAATCCAAGAAAACGTCGACCAGGCTTAGCCAAGCCGCATCTTCTAGGTTATAGTGGATACCTTGATCCCACTTTTATGCAATACCCCTCAGGTCCCTTCTTCTGGATCGATAATAAATAAATAAAGTAACCATCCTTAATGTCGTCCTTCGCCTGTGCTCTTGAACGTGGAACAGTATCTGGCCTTGAGAAAACAAGCAAGAAAAAAGCGCCTGGACACGAAACAGCGCCAAAACCCTTGTGAGGGCATCCATGCTTTTTCCGAATGTAAACACAGGTCGCATATGTGATGACAGAACATATTTTGTCGCAGGCAGTGACATTTCGAAACGCAAAAAGCCGGTTATTGATGTCCACATGCAGACGCATAAACAGAGTATTCGTAAATCTTCACTTTGGTCGGTGGTTTTTAAAAGAATCGTTTTTAATGACGTATGTCTGCGTTTTCGTGTGGATAACAGGACAAATCGTAGAAAATATAGTTGTTTTGTGAGATGACCTGAGTCAGCTGAGTCTTAAACTCCAATTTGACATAGTCTGAGTTTTTGGTTTCATAACAGGTGATCTGAGTTGGTTTAATCAACTCTGAGTTTGTTCACTCTGACTTGAGCGCGTCCACAGAGTGTAAAACAAAAAACAAACAAAACAAGCCCACATTTATGGAGCCCTGATTCTACGATTTACCTTGACAATGGGAGACAACAACCCCACTTGAACAGGAAATCGTCATGCACACACACGGTGACTTTTAAGTAGGGGTGATCAATTAATTGCATTTGCAATGAAATCGCGATATGATGAAATGGGATTTTCTAACCTGAAGGCTGCAATTTGACTGGTCACGTGACTTGCGCGTCAGCAGAGCAGCAGAGAAGCTGGAAGAGACGTCAACGGTGAGCTTTAACCTGCTACGCTATGGCCTCAGGCGCAACAGAGGCTGACACCAGTGAAAGTTTGTAACCAAAGAGGGGCGGCACGTCAGTTGTGTGGAATTATTTTGGCTATAAAAACGAAGATGGTGCACAACGTCAGGTATTTTGCAGAACCTGCCTTGCTGTTGCTACCTCACAAGGTAACACTACGAACCTTTTTCAACACTTGAAAAAACACCACAAAGCCATGTTCGATAGCTGCATGGCCAAAATGCCAGCGAGTGCTTCATCTTCAAGTATGCAAAGTACCAGCAGGGATCACTGACCGAACTGTTTGAATGCATAACTCCGTATAAACATAATTCAAAACAGCATGTAACAAATAACTCAGGCAATAACGGAGTTCACAGCGAAGAATATGAATGAGAGATGAAAACAGTGGAGTTTTTTGCAACAACTACGGATCTGTGGTCAAGCCGTACAGCGGAGCCATACCAAAGTCTAACGGTGCATTACATTGATGAAGACGTAAATCTGAAAGCTCGCTGTCTTCAAGCATCCCACTTCCTGGACGACCACACGGGGGAAAACATTGCCGCTGGCCTGAGAGAGGGGCTTGCCAGGTGGGATCTACAGGAAGAAAACCACGTCGGCATAACGATGGACAACGCATCGAATATGGTGTTGGCAGCAGAGCTAAATGGATGGACCAGACTTCAATGTTTTGGGCATCGATTACATCTTGCCATCGGTACGTAAAATTAGGATCTTGATGTATATTTTGGCACAAACCGTTTATACAATTTTTTTAAATCATGTGATTTTACACTGGATATTTAGTTTAAAGGGTTTTAATTGGAGGAATATAAGTAGTGGAAGTTAATAGTAAAAACTTCTATAATAACTTTGTAGAAGGGGGGACATGTACCCTGCGTCCATGTGTGAGAGAATGTAACCTGGAGGGATGTGTTTGTTTATTCCAAAGTTGATAACCTTGTATCACACAATTCAAATTGTACAAATTACACTGTTCTCATGTTTTTTTTTTTGTCTTACAGGACATGCACTTAAAGATGACAGAGTGTCGAGAGCAATAGGGCTGTGCAAGAAAGTGGTGGGGCACTTCTCTCACAGCTGGAAGAAGAAGGCAGCAATGACTGAAGCCCAAAGAGAGCTCAAACTTCCTGAGCACAGCCTCATCACTGAGTGCCCAACAAGATGGGGGTCCAAAGAAATGATGATTGCCAGGGTGCTTGAGCAGCTCAAAGCCATATCTCAGGTTCTGTCAGGTGATCGATATGCACGCACCCTGATCCCAACCTGGCAGGATATTGAGGTGCTGGAGTCTGTTCACAAGGCACTGCATCCCCTTCTGGACTTTACAGATGCTCTATCTGGAGAGGAGTATGTGAGCATCTCATACCTCAAGCCAGTTCTTCACCTTCTGTCCACATCAGTCCTCACTGAAGATCAAGAGGACACTGACCTGACTAGGTCAATCAAAACCAAGGTCCTGGCATACCTTAATGATAATTACAGTGACCCTAGCACCCAGGAGCTTTTGGATGTTGCATCCTTCCTGGACCCCAGGTTCAAAACCCAGTATATCACTGTCGACAATGTCCCTAACATTAAGACCCGAATCAAGACCCAAATGCTGGAATCAGCAAGGTGTGCATATAACCAGGTTAGTAACAGTTATGTAACTATATCACCAACACACTTGATTTTAGTTATATTACTACTATACTATATTTATACTATGCTACTACTATTATTACTATAATACTAATTGCTGTTTTTTTATCTGGTAGGAGAAGATGTCTTGTACTGAAACCACTCCAGGCTCTCAAAGTGCACAGCCCCCTGGGGAAAAGGTGAAAAAGTCTCTTGGCAGCTTCTTCAAGACTGCTGTAGCCTCTCCTGCTTCTCCCATGCAACTTGAAGATGTCACTGAGGCAGAGTTAAACAGTTACCTCATGACCACTGCCATTGATGGCGAAGAGGACCCCTTGGCCTGGTGGAAGGTGCACAAGATCAACTTTCCACGACTGAGCAAGACGGCCCGCAAGTATCTCTGTGTCCCTGCCACAAGTGCTCCCTCAGAGCGTCTTTTTAGTGCTGAAGGGAATATAGTGTCTTGCACACGCTCGTCTTTAAAGCCAGCAAAAGTGGACATGCTGGTTTTCCTCGCAAAAAATCCGTGAGTTTCTAAGAACTGTACAAAAGAAACTTTGCGGCTGACACGACCATACTCATTTTGCCCTCCAGTGTGTTGTGTGCTGCTGTTACTGAGTAAATAGAACATTTTCATGAGTATTCAAAAAGTTATTTTTTTCCTTCTTAAGATTAATAAGAACATATGGTTGAGTTTGTGTTCATTGGGACTTTGATTTACCTAAAAATTGTCCAATTGGTTAAATCAGATATTTGTTCTCCTAACCTTTCCTGCATTTTTGTATGTGTGATGTTACTGACTGGACTCAAATACGTTTATTTTTCATACATATTTATTTTATCTATCTATTTAGTTTTTTTTTTTATCATTATTTATAGGCTGTTTATGTTCAGACAGTGCTTAAGAAGTGCAGTCAACCTTTACATGAAGAGTTGGACACGTTGAAGTAGTAAAACCACATATTGGTTTGCATTATTGTTGTAATCTGCACTTTAGTTTGTGTAATTTATCACAGACCTATATACTCATGTTTACACCACATGTGTGGCAGAATTTTGTTAAATTTGAACAATGCAAGTCAAAGTATTTAGTAAGTTTACATTTGTGATTGAAGTAGACAAATAAACCATCTTTCATATTAATTCATGCTTCATTTGCCTTTATCTTAACATAAGCCTAGCCTATAAGGAAGAATCTGATGTGGTTTATTATAATACAGACTGATACATGAAAAGAGGACCTTGAAAAATAATTGCACATTAAATCGCAATATTGAGAGAAAAATTCGCAATTAGATTATTTTCAAAAATCGTTCAGCCCAACTTTTTACACATTTTTAGAAAAAAAAAAACCAAAAACCTCAAACCATGGCAGCGGCAAAAGAGAGAGAGCTGGCGTGGGAGAAGACAGCTGATCAAATCAGTGCGTACATTTTTAAAACGTGCTTCATTCATTGAACAATTCCCCGTATGTGAATACTATAGTGGAATCTTACTGAAAAGAAAATTCATTGTCATTTCTGTGCAACCCTGCAGGGGAAAAGGGATCTGGGAAGCAGATGAAATATGAAAACATAATTCAAACAGGCATGTTTGATCCTAAGGCATCATAATGCAATTTTTCATTATCAATTGCTTTTGTCATGTTGATCAAAATGCATTATAATAGTCTCTCAATTAGTCTTACAACATTGAGGCATTAGTTCATCGTATGAGTTTTTACATGCAAGATGGTTGAACAAGCTGTCATAATGTCAAATATATTCCTAAACATTTCCCTTTGACTTTTTTTCTAAATCTGTCCTGAGCTGTAAAATTGCTCCTGGGGGAATCTTGACTTTCTCTAAAGAAGGGCAGAGTAGAAAGTACAAAGTAACTACACTACCACCACCAGTCACCCAGAACCAAAGAGTGAGCAGCTCCTCTCTTCTCTCTCTCCTGTATCTGAGAGCAGCGATCAGGAAGGAAGCAGCTTTATGTTGGTTCAGTGCACATTCAACTTTGAAGAGATATTGGAAGCACAGAATATCAGTGAGCGACTCACTACAGCTGTTGAGGTATTCTCAGTATTTGTACAGTCATCTAGTACAAGGAAGAAATCAATTGCCAGAACAGACTGCTGGATATCTCCAAACCCCAGATAAAGTTACACAGAATAGGTACTGTATTTTCCGCACTATAAGGCGCACTTTCAATGAATGGTGTATTTTAAAACTGTTTCATATATAGGGCGCACCACATTATAAGGCGCATAGAATAGAAACTACTGTGGTGGCTTGGGTTGCGTTATCCATCCACTAGATGCAGCGCACTGTCGGTTTTTGACAAAATTAAAGGCTTTTAGGTGGGCCTTCTAGTGCGGAAAATACGGTATGTAAAACTATATTGGTTGCACACTTTGAATTTCAGTCACATTTGAGAGCAACATGTTCAAGTATGTTTTTCTACCATCTCATTTTGGGATGGGGCCGATCCGATCCAGTATCAGTATCAGGTGCCGATACTGGCGTCATTCACGAGTCAGAAAAATCTATTCCAGCCTGCAGAGATTTCCAATCCATAAGCCACTTCAAATCTAATCTAATCTAATCATGCTTTATTTGTCATTGTTCATGCAGTACACAGTACAAACACACACAACGAAATTGCATTTCTTCTGACATACTTCTGTGCTTTAATATTTTCTACTGAAATTACTCTACAAGTAATTCGCTGTTGGCTGCTCTGCTGCTGGCTGCAAACTGTGGAATGGATTTCCTGAATGGAGGCGAGTCTCAATGAGACGCAGATTGGCTCAGTTGAAATCCATTCCACAGTTTGCAGCCAGCTACTCGATGAGCAGTAAGCAGCACTGTGGCTAAGCACGTTTTCATCACATGTCCACTGTGTAGAAGTGTTTTACATTAGAAACATTGCAAGGCAAGACAGCAACGTCCAATGTTTGCAAAGCCGTTGTACTGAGAGGAAGAAGCTCCGTCGCTAAATCCATAACAACGAACTGAATTTAACATTATTACATGCGAGTGTGTGCTGCGCCTCATTCTGTTAGTGTCACCAGGACAGCATCACAGTCATGGTCAAGCACACCCTCGCATGTAGTAATGTGATTACGCAATTATTACCAACAAAATAAAATGTATCGTCAAAATGTATTCAGAGTGCGCATTTCACTCTCAAAATATAAAAGTATTTTTCTAGTATTCTCTCTGTTTTAGTAGAGATCTGATGTTAACTAGCCTCCTGCCAACAGGCTTATGTTTTTGAGACATGATTTTCCAAAACTGAATAAATACCGCACAAAGCAACACAAAACTGCTTTGCTCGCTCAGTCATGTTGTAACTAGAATATCTGCTGAAAAAAGTAAATTTTTAGATTAAAAATGATGGAGAAACAGGCAGAAGTATAACTACCAGGTGCCTTGACACATTTCAGTGAAACATTTCTTGTTGCCAGGAAAACCACACAGACTCGGGCAATAGTGATATTTTCAGTGACCAGGTATTTTCATTT
>OOFC01025412.1:0-17935 GCA_900323345.1 Pseudochromis fuscus | reverse complement strand
AAGTTTCCACAGTTTCAACCTTCATGTTGTTAATTGTAAAAACAAAACATTTCTTATTACCGTATTTTCCGGTCTATAAGCCGCTACTTTTTTCCGACGCTTTGAACTTAAACACCGGTGTGGCTAATGTGTTGGCGGCATGAAGCTGATTGGCTTTTCACAAGCTAGCAAGCTCCGTGCCGCCGATACATTTAGCCTCGTCACATCAGACCCGGTCAGAGTGGACCACATGAAACTGTTCGAATAAATTCAATAGCAGCTTATAGACAGGTGCGCTCAATAGTCTGGAAAATACGGTATATGAAGTGGGTGAAACATCATTTAAAGATAAAGGCAAATCACAGTTTCTCCAACTCTGATGTTTTACTTTTTATATTTATTCAACAGTTTTTTTTCCTGATCAAAGGTCTAAACTTGAACAACACTTTTCTTTGGTTGGGAGACATGGGATAGTCAATAAGGTTAGGAGTGTGGTCGTACACTGTCTACGTCATTTTTCCTTGAACAAAGAGCGCCATAAAAGGCTGTATTGTGTTCCTATGTCAGTTACAAATGGGATGAGAAAACAGAGGAACAAAGGTTTTTGGACAAGGGATGTTGCAAACTGGCTTGGGAATTGGGGGAACAATAGGACACTGATAGGAGGAAGACATGCATTCCTATCTAACTGGCAACAAACAGTAGCTAGATTTAAATTTAATGATGGTTTTGTTGGATTAAATGGGCAGTGAAATGCTTAAGAGTTTGTGTACGATTTAAATAACTTTTAAAAACAGAGTAAGACTGATTTATATCCAGTTGTTTGTCGGTGAAGAGACAATAATGAAGCTTAGTACTCTATGTCTCTTTTATATGTCATCTGGGAGTTAAAAGCTCCTCAAGAAGTGGTAATAAAACTTGTTTTTTTATCAGTTCTACAGCTAACCTAAAAGCTAGTTTAGTTCAGAGATGGACCTGTTTAATTACATGTATTGAAATAGCCTGGAGAATGTCATAAAACCATCTGCAGGATATTATTGGTTACTAACGCAGCCCTACATCCTCTCACCACAACAAAACATCTTTCTGAAGATGTACAAGTGTGTGCGAGTCGGCGTATGTTTCGGCTAATAACTACCCCAGCAACTGGCTCGCTGCTGCCAGGAATGTTGCCCTGTGACACCTCTCTGGTTTTGCTGAAGCCTTTCAGGAAAAGTGCAACATAAAATGGATTGTTCTCTGCTTTGTGACTTACTGTTTATTGCCTGTCAATTTGTCAACTGCCTTTTTATTGTAGTTTCCTTTTTTTATTTTTTTTTGTGCACATTTACTTTGTGCTATTAAGCTGTAAGATGCATGAAGCGCTATGTCCACATCCTCCGCTCTCAGCAGCTGGTTGAACAGATTTGTGCCATGTTCATTCGATTTTGTAGAATCCAGATAAAACTTTTTATTTGTTGAGGCCTCTTTTGATCAAGTCTTTTGACATCCTTTTAGAAACAAGACTAAGAATGAACAGTCGTGCTTGAACTAGCCAACATAAACACATTCACCACAAATTGCCTCCACCGAGGAGGTTTTGGTTTTGCCGTCATTGGTTTGTTTGTTTGTTAGCAACATTACAGAAAAAGATCTCAATTTTGGGTTTTTTTTGAGAGAGAGATAGAGTACCATATTTTCCAGACTATAAGCCGCTACTTTTTTCCGATGCTTTGAACCCTGCGGCTAAAACACTGGTGTGGCTCAGTATCGGTGGCATGAAGCTTGTTAGCTTTTAACAAGCTAGCAAGCTCCGTGTTGCCGATACATTTAGCCTCGTCACATCAGACCCGGTCAGAGTGGACCACATGAAACTGTTCGAATAAATTCAATTGCAGCTTATAGACAGGTGCGCTCAATAGTCTGGAAAATACAGTATATATTTTTTTGCAATACAGTTATATCTACATCCCACTATTTCCACTTAAAGTAAAAGAGGAAACAAAAAAATCACCTCATTTGCATAAAGTACATCCACATATTTCACGAACACTGTTGAAGTAATTAACCTGACACTTTGTAGAATCATCTCATACAAAGCTCCAGATTCAATGCTCAGTATACTGCTTTTAACCGCTCAGTATTTTTCCCCATTGCACCATGGCCACTTTTATTGGAGGTGACAGAAAAGTCTGGGCTACAAAAGCGGGTCATTGACTAAGAAAAGGAGGAGAGGACGTGGCCCCCCTCATTCAGCGGCAGCGAGTGAGCGAGGCCTCGCTCAATGGACGGGCAGCGGCGAAGAAACGGGAGGGGAAGAAAATGGAAAGAGCAAAAGAACAAGAGAAGGAGAGAGAGAAGAGGCTCCTCTTTAATAGAGCCTTATAAAAAGCTTTGTGAATGGCCTCCGTCTGTTTCCCACACAGGTCATCACCAAAAAAAAAAAAACACTTGAAAAGAAGCTGGTACTGAAAAGACTTGAGGTCCACTTCAGTCTGACGGAGAAACATTCCTGCTTTTCTTGGAGGAAGGAAGAAGAAAAAGTGAAGAAACACAAAAGAGAAAAAAACAAGAGTCAGAAAATTGAAGCTCTCGAGAAAAAAATAAAGAACGAGGAATCAAGGGCACAAAAGCTCTGGAAATCCATTTCTCTCCAACGAGGCTTTTTATTTCTGACTGTAGCCGGACTAAGCTTGTTATAGGAAAGAGATTCAATAGTAAGAGTCCTAAACTTTATAGTGTAGCTGCAGTTGGAAGATAGCAGAACGGTTGAGTGGTTACACAGACCAGAGAGCACCACTTTGAATATGAATGCTGCTGCATAAATCGGTCTTTAAAATACCACACATCCATACACAGCCTTTTTAAGTAGTTCAAAAAACCCGGCACGTTCTCCCCCAAACATGCAAACATGCACACAAATGAGCAGCAGTCGAAAACATGCATATTTACTCGGCACACATACGGTACAATGTGTCCTAAATAATGCCTCGCAGATGATTTTAAAAGTCAGTCAGCAGCCAATCAGATCTAAGGAAGTTTTTCTGGGTTTTTTAAAAAAGTGTCATGAAAGACGACATAATGACGGGGAACATCCAGTTCTTGACGTTTAGGACACGTTCAAACCGAACAAAGAGAGGATGTCCTGGATGAGTGTATGAAAGCTCTTCCTTGAGTCACGAGGCTTCCACTGAAAAACAAAATGTGTTTGACCAGATGGAGAATCCTTTGTAGCTCACTAATGATGGGAAATGGTGGCAGCATGGTGTGAAAAGCTTTTTTTTTCTTGTCTCTTTTCTTGGCTGTGGAAAACATGTCAAGAAGCAGCGTTTTGACCTGACAAAGATCCTTTCACATTTAAATAATTCACCCCTAAACTCCCATCCTGACTCCTCTTCATCTTTTATGATAATGTGAGTGGCAGCATCATTTTTTTTCCTCCCTTGTAAACTGGATGTGGACTTTTCAGATGGTT
Organism: Pseudochromis fuscus; assembly: GCA_900323345.1. Taxonomy (NCBI): domain Eukaryota; kingdom Metazoa; phylum Chordata; class Actinopteri; family Pseudochromidae; genus Pseudochromis; species Pseudochromis fuscus. Next base: position 14,502 of record OOFC01025412.1, on the reverse strand, counting down.
GAAAAATGCTAGAAGTGGACACGGTGTACTCTGCCATCTGAAAGGCTTTCAAAATAATAATAATAATAATAATAAAAAGACAGGGGACAGGGTGAGAGTATTAAAAAGAGGATGTGTAATTTAGTTGAGTTGAGTTGCTCCCAGCTCCAGGGATGTTAGTAACAGCTGATCCTGAATGTGTCTCTGATTTAACCGAGGTCTGGATAAATGACAGACATTAACAGTCTCACTTCTTTAAATTCACTGTCATAAAAAGGCCATTGTGTTTGTGAGATGGGCTCAGGGTTCATCAGGTGGGTGAGTGGATGGATTCTTAGTAACAACATATAAAAAGACTTTAGGTCCAGTTTCCTACACTGCTGCAGCCGGTGGCTTCACTTCCTTACAGCTCATTACACCTGCGATGCAGATCTTTGACTCTGTTGTAAGACCATGGTGCTCGTGTCTTGGAAAATGTGGAATATTTTAGATCACTTTTCCAGTCCTGGAAAACTCCTGGAAAATAAGAGGATGAAGTAAAATATTCTGAAAACTACAAGGTCGTCCTGGAAACGAATAAATGAAACTATACTGTAGACCAGTGGTGGTATTTGTTACAGAAGTTACAGAGAGAATAAATAATTTATATAATTTCCGTTGACTATTAGAGTCTGAACGATGTTTTATTTTGAAAAATGACCGGATTCTCTTTGACTTAACTTTCGCCTGTGCCTCTTGATATGTCAATACGCTTGTCTTGGTCACATGATACAATGTATCAGATACGTTACCCAAACAATAAGTCCGCAAACTGGTGAAAATGAGTAAAAAAACAAACGTCTATGGAGAGCTACTTTACTAAGGGGAAAAGGTCAACTTAACCATTTTACCTCGAACATTTAGCTGCTGACAGGAAGTGACATGTGTCAATCAAATCACCGTAATTCCTCGGCCATTTGCACTAGCGATGTGATTTGAGCTGATTCTGAAAGCCGACAAGTGGAGTGTTTTGTGTATATTACATACATCACGGTAGTAATGCAGGGGAATGGAGTCGGTTGTGTTATTATGTCACTGTGTCTATGTTTGTATGACACACTGTGCTATGAAATTCTACATGGTGACATTGTTTCTAACTGTACATATGAACTTGTAGTTGGTTATTTTCTTCTTTAGATAGTCACCCTTCCTCTGAACAATCAGTTTTTATTTATTCTAGAGTGTAAGAAACTTCCTGGATGCCTCACATGTGTTTTTTTTAATGTAATTCCTCACTACAACGGTGGCTACCCTCTTCAGCTCTGACAAACTACCCATCATAGATGTCGTAAAATAAGACCTTGTTCAGATTTGTCTGATTACATGTGTCTCGAGTGATTGGATAGCAAGTGGGCAGCACTAAATATAAGTGTGAACGACACCAGAACACTTCCAATCACCACATATGGATGTGGGCTGGGACGCTGTGAACACTTATCTTTTGTTGAAGAGATGGACACAGTCAATACATTATTTCAAGTCATGTCATGGTGACTGAGTGTTTCAGGAGGAAAATGACCATTTTTAAAATTGAAGTCAGTTGGAGCTGGAGTTTTTTGGAGCCGGCATCTAGTGGCCGTCTGTAGTATTACACCTTTGTATACTTCTGCATTATCTTTGAGACTTGGTTGCTTTGTTCTTCAAACAGTCTATGGTCCATCCCATTTCTGATATTTACCCCGACCCCTTGACTCTGAAATCAAGTTTCAAGGGGTAGGGGTTGAAATATGCCCCTATGAAATGGGACAACCCTTCATCATTAGCGATCGCTGATGGTAGTAAACAGATGCAACAACTTTAGCAACATACAATTCACCATGCCCTCAGGAGCTGAAGTCCTCTGGGTGACAAACCCAGATTATCAAGTAACAGGCATGTTAAATTTTTGACTGGTATAACAGGAGACGTGAATGTTGCTTTAAAAACGATGCTAACGTGAAGTACAAGTACACACGTACAACAACTTGGATGTTTTTATTGCTACGTTTGTCATACTCAAAGGGTCTATAAACGGCAAAAGACGATCAAATGATTATTATCAGTGTTCCTTTTGCCACCACTGTAGCATCTGCCTCTATGTTGCCGGTGACTCGCACAAAATTATGGAAAATTTCCCTCAGTTCGTAGCGTGGTCCTGGAAAATCTGTTTCCACCACTTGGCCCTCCCACTTTGTGTTATCAGGACACCCCTACCCCTTTACGTGAACATGCAAAATGAAGGGGTGGGGCTAAGGTGAAGGGGTGAATCGGGATTGGGCCTGAGTTGCAGACAAAGAGGAAGCTTTGCCAGAGTCAATGTCGCACACTTAACTTTATTTAAATGAATCAGAAGTTGGTAAAAACTTTTTTTAAATTTTACTTTCTGACAATGTTGCTATCATTTTAATATATAGAGAAGAACAGGGTAGTTAGTATGAGCAGCATTTGCTTGACTCACCACCAACACAAACTTAACAGACACAAACCATCAAACGAACAAAGACCTCACAGTGTTTAATTGGGGATACATGCCCACAGGTTAATGTTACACAGTGATCTTCAATCTAATGATGCTGAGAATGTGATAATGACGATGAGAAAACAAACTGATGCAAACTAGAGAAATTGTCACTCTGATGAATCTCTCACTGGGTGCACTCTGTTGTATATGTCCTTAAAATCATATCTGTATTTGCCGAGGTAGTAATGAGGTTCCTTGTATTTGGCCTTTTCACTGTGTCCCTGCTGTGTCTGCACCAAAATAGCAATACTTGACATTTTTCTTCCCCAATTGTCCTTCTAATCCCCCTCCTTCTTCTTCCATTTGTTTTCTCATTTTTCTCCCAGTTCTTCCCTAACTTCTCTTTTATTTCACCTTCTTTGTCACTTTGTCAATTCTTTGTTCTCTGTATGAAGATTAAAGCACCGTGGAGTCCAGATGTAGTAACGATCCCGGGAGGTAAATCGGGCTGTGCTGCCAAGACGATCTGCACTCCTGACTGTATTATAAAGGCATATTTGACAGCGGAGACATTGGTTTTGCTAAATGAACTTTTGACGATGAGAGCAATTTCATTGATTGGCTGGAGCTCTAACGGAGTGACTTTCTCACTGTTACAATAAAAAATGGTCTGCGCCCTCTATCAAAGAGATAATCATTAATATGCTTTAGTGGCTTCTGGAGTGCCAAAGAGCCTTATAGTAATGTCGGAGCAGGGATATTCAATCACATATATCATTCTGGCATTGACACTCACTCTATATGCTCATGATCCTGATAAAAGGAGACGGCAGACTGGATGTTACACTTGAGCCAAGTACAGGTGTCTCTACTGAACTTTGAAGAGTTTGGTGGTGAGGCCTGGTTGAGCTTTACCAATAGGAAAAGATGTCAGTAATATTAATACAATAATAATATTGATAGAAAAAGGTAAACCAGAGACATTTTTTATCTTCTGCCAAATCGAGCAAACATATGAACTGATATTAACATTTCCTTTCACTGTAAGGTTCCCCACTGTCCAACAGAATCATGTAAATACAATGTAAACCTCAGATGTCCGTCACATTTCATAAAAATACAGAGATATGCAGAAACTTTCAGACCTTCATCTTCCAGTGTCCAAACTATAGTTAAATCTAAATCATAGACTGTATACAATGGATGAAGTCAACATCACCTGTTGTTTTGTAGAGTTTGGTTTTGTAACGTGGCCATGTTGGTTTTACTGGAGCCAGAAGTGACCATATTTGGATATGAAAGGAGGAGTTACATGTCTGACCCTTGAACCCAAGGACACTATCCCATGTGTATGAGACTGGAGTTCAGGTCTGGTCCCACTGTGGACCAGAGCTGTCAATCAAACTGACCACACCCCTAAAACTTCCTGTTTTTGAAGCCTAATATCTACTTAATAATAAGGATTTTCAGATGGACCAGATCACTGATAAAAAGGAGTTGACCCCAGCTAATGACATCAGAATAACTTGTGGAAAAAATTTATTGAATATTTCACAATTGAAAAAGACCATTTTTGAATTGGACCCACTTTGGCGTTGATTTCACTTTTCAGACTTGGATGCTGCGTCCATTTCGATAAACAGTTTAGGGTTTGTCCCATGTTTGGCTGCACAACATGACTTTGATCAGACAGTAAGGGTAAGGTAGGTTACAGTTCTCCAGAGTGATGGATGGCTACGATCCTGTAGCCAGGATGTCAAGTATTTTATCATTCAACGTTCAGAAATAAAAGGTTAATGACAGAAGACTTAACTTCTTACAATATAGTAAACTCAAGAATAGGCTTTAATGAGCAGGTGGTAGCCACCATTGGGAGCAACATACAGTTCAGCGTCTTGCCCAAAGACACTTCGACAGGAGCAACTGGGGATCGAACCCAGGATCATACAATTCAAAGACAACCCACTTGTTGTTCCAACCATGCCATCCTGTGGAGGTTGTTGAGGTTGTACACAATTTTCTCTGTATTAAAACATTTCACTATCTTTCCTCAATCTTAACCAAGAGTTTCTAGTGTGTACACATAACCACAACAACCTGAATAATGTTAAAGTCACTACAGGTGGATATTATCAACATAATATCAACATATTCGATCAGTTATGTGAGTATATTTTCATCATTACATTAGAAAATGTCATCAATTCCCAATTACTCTTGCTTAAAATTAACTTTCTGTTGTAAATTGCAGGTTTATCAATATATGTTAATTGAAGATTTCACAGTAAAAGTCAGTCAAACTTTATTAATAGAAAACAAACCAATGTTCTGACAACTCCGTTCACTCCAAAACAAGCTAGTACATTCACAATACGGTACCGTACGTACCGGTAGCTCTTACCGGTATTTGCGCCGCCTTCGTTGAAAACAATGTACCGTATTTTCCGGACTATAAGCCGCTACTTTTTTCCAACGTTTTGAACCCTGCGGCTTAAACACCGGTGTGGCTCATGTATCGGCCTCACGAAACTCGTTAGCTTTTTACAAGCTAGCAAGCTCCGTGCCGCCGATACATTTAGCCTCGTCACGTCAGACTCGGTCTCACACGAAACTGTTCGAATAAATTCAATAGCGGCTTATAGACAGGTGCGCTCAATAGTCCAGAAAATACGATATTTCCAACTCCATTTGTCACAGTTCAAAGCTACATGAACAGCTGTTTTATTTTTTTCTCCGAGGTAACGTCAGTGACGTAGTTTTATCTTTTACCAACAGCAGGTACAACAGGTAGTGCAACTTTTTATCACCTAGTTAGTGCATCAGAAACATGGAGGGAACTTTTCCCTGATTCAGTAAAAGAAAGTCTGATACCGCTACGATAAATCCAACGTTCATGCAATCACAATATACGCCCCCTGACTATGGCAGCCATAATTAACCAATATTGATCCATATATAAGGCTCATCGGATTATAAGGCGCACTGTCGGTTTTTGAGAAAACTCAAGGTTTTTAGGTGGAGCTTATAGTGCGGATAATACGGTAACCCAACATGTAGTTAGTCCAATATTTACCCTGTTCTGTGTGTGACTGAGTATTAGCTCTTCCTCTTCCTCCTCTTCCTCCTAGCTGTGTGAGTACGCCCTCCGCATATCCAATCGCCGTGTCCCCGAGGACACTGTCCCCATTGCAGCAAGAAAACAGGTGTTGGCCACATGGGTGCAGATCAAGAGGCTCTTACAACAACAGATCGGCTCAAAGATGGACGCGCTGAAAGATGAGGTACCAGCCCAAAAACCTGTCTGTGGTGCCTCTTCATTTATTATGTATTACACTGTAGTTCAGGATGTCAGAAATCGGGTTGTTACAGCAGCAACACTCAGAGTATATTCACATTTACTCACACCTGTATAGACTTAGATTTAGTTCAATGTTTTTGTTAAATATACTGTATATTTATGGTGAAATAACAACACTATCTTCTTAAAGCATTCACTCGTTACAGGAGTTTGGGATTTTTTGGGATTTAGGGATTTTTTTTTTCCAGACAAGATCCCATCCTTTGATCTTTTCCTAAATTGAATCCTTTGCTCTTTGGGTAACACCCTCAATATCTCTCAATCTTAATCTTACGATGTATTCACTTAGTAAATACTTGAGTTTGACGATGTTTGAACTCATGAGCAGCTGATGCAACCAGATCCAGAGATCAGCAACTTTTTGTCAGCCTACCACTGTCAATTTACAAACTGAAGATGATGGCTCCCCTCTGGCACCATTACCATGCACGTAATTACTTTTTAATGCATGCAGTGATACTTATTCAAACTTTACCTGAAAGTCAGACTTTTAATAGAGCTTCAGGTGTGAATCAATCTGTTCACACCTGCAGATACAGATGCACAGATGACTGGAAATGTTACCTACATGTCGATCCAACAGTGGATGGAGAAAAGATCCTGAAACACTGCAGTGAGTGAAGGGATGAAACTTCACAGTAATGTTGCGATGCTGTAACTGAGTCAAACAAATTTAATCTACAGTAAATAAGCTGACACCACAGAACAAAGTTTCTCTTGCAATTGAAAGTTCACTCTTGAAGTTAATTCATTTCAACATCCCTCCTCCTCATTGGGAACAAGACTAATAATCATAATAACATAGGAGGAAACTCTCAGGTGAAATCGAAACTCATCGTCTGGGATGTTTTACATTTTGCAAATTGTGATTTCTTTGGAAAATAAACTGATAAGTGTATAAACCCTCAAGTGCTGCAACTTTTCTAATGCAACAAGAAATAATAAGAAATCTATTTACATACCCTGATGTGCAATAGTTTTCATTTTCTCTGCACTGAGATTTTTTTAAACCTTTTTATTCCACAACAAAGTAGGATGAAGTGTAACTGTATGGCTCAGTGTCTATACATAACCACGTCACCTTCATAATGTGTATTACAGTTGACTCACCGCTCCTCTATAATGTGCTTATGATACTGTAGGATTGCTGACATTTGTATTAATCTTTTGGATGTTGTAGGTGTTACATCCTTTTCAAACTGCAGCATTGTATGTGCCGGTGTGCGATCGTCTCGGGACGTCACCGACCGCACCGCTTCACGTCGGGACAAAAAGGCGCTTACACAACGTTGTCAGTTAAATGGACTGTTTGATTAGTCACTGTAATCCTACAGCCATTCGTCAGCTAAAGAGTTCCCTGCCCTACATTACATCCCCCCCGTTCAGCCTGGTGCGCTTTGAGTCACGGCTAAATGAGGTTTGTTTCTTGCCATGCAAATTAAGAAACGCGGTGTTAATATAAGTGCGGCTCATCTCTAATTGCAATCAATAAATCATTCATCAACTCATTTTCCACACAACGGGAAGTCATACATTATCAACAAGGCCATCTCGGCAGTATTTGGGACACATACGGTACGATAATCATACTGCACGTCCCTGTATAATTTATAAGCAAATAGTAATACACATATATGTCTTTGCTATAATTAAACTTTCACTGAAGTCTTTTCTTTTCTATTCTCAGCGTGACGGCGAGGAGGTGTCCGCCATGACGCTGGTGCTGGTCGGACTGGAAATGCTCCAGTGCAATAAGAACCCGAGACATATGGAGTTCTCCGTTCCCAGTCTCTCCACAGTACGCACTCCTCTGCTCCTGTTTTCCTGCATTAGCTTGATGCCCAGATGGCAACAACAGATGCCAGGATGACCCACGAGCCCCGTCTGCATCTCATCATGTGTCAATATATTTAAAAAAAAAAAATACTATATCTGCTTTGATCATCGTGGTTTGGTCGGATTATCTGAGATTCGTCATTTCTCAGCATATTTACTCTCCGATAGTTTGACCCTTTCTGTCTGCTTCATTCACTCCTTTCTCCTTCTCTTCCTGCATCTCTTGCTTTTCTTTAATTTATCCTCTCATTTTCTGCATGCATCTATTTATTCAATTGCTTGCTCCTCCTTCCTCTTACTTAATCCTTTGCACCTTCACTCCCTGCCTTCATCCCTTCATGCCTCCTTCCCCAATCCTTTCCTCTCCTCCTTTGTTCCATCATCTACTTTTCCCCATTTGCTTGTATTACTTACTTAACCCCCCCCCTCCTCCTCTCTCCTCACCTAAAGCTGGTGAGCACGGCGTCTGGATGCAGCTGGCCCGACGCTGTGGTGGAGCTGCAGGTGTGGTGCCAGCTGGCTGCCTTCTGCCACTATGTCAAGGACCACAGCTTGGTGCTGAGCTGCACCGACAACGCTCTGCATCTGGAAGAGACGGCAGCTCAGACCCTCAGCACCATGCCCTGTGTTTTGTAAGTCAGGCTGGCCGATTCAAATGGAGCTGAATTGTTAAAAAATACATGGGTGGGTGTGTGTTTATCTGAAGGACAGGACACACCAACAGGAATGTGTGAGTTTTATTATCGATGGCACTACAGGTAGATTTTAGGAGCTGCTGTCTGAGAAGCAGATGACATCTTGTGCATATTGAAGAGTATTGCACTTGACTCAACATTGCTTTGCATTTATTTTTGATGAAGTTGCAAATTTTAAATTAAGAGCTTACAGTATGACAGCGTTACTGCTTGATTGAATGCTGGAGTTTGATTGACAGCTCATTTATTCCCTCATATCTCCAGGTACGGCCGGACTGCAGTGAATGAGATGCTGAGCACTGCAGCTTGTTTGAGGGGTCTGAGCTTAGCCCACCAGTCCAGTGGAGATGTAGATGCTTACAGAGAGGCGATGAAGATGCTTCTGTCCAGCGTCAGGTGCTGTTTAGAATAAACTGATGTTTTCACTAATGCCTTGGACTGGACCTAATTAGTTTTTTCCTGTCTTAATCTGCTCCCTGTGACATTTTAATCCCTGGCTGTATGTGCTGCTGTTGTCCACAGATTTGCAGAGAAAGCTGAGAGTCCAGCATTGTGCATCACAGCTGCCAGCCACTGTTGGAACACCGGTCTACCTCTGACACAGGACTCTGAGGAGAGGTGGCAGCTCCAAGAAGACCTGGAGAAGATCCTCAATGCTCTGCTTCATACCAGCAAACAGGAAAATGTAGGAAAGCCTGTTTGGCCACATTCACACTCTCACTTTCATCCCGAGAAAATATGATGTTTTTAATACTCACTCAGCTCCTTTTCTATGAGTCTTAGTGTCAACTGGTAAAATCTATTGTAATTTACACTTAAAATGATCCTCCACTTCCATCAGAAAATACTCAGATTGTTACACACATGTTACAGTAATCATATACATTTAAAAATATATATTTAAGTCTATATAAATATTCATTCTTCCATCTTGCAGAGCTGCTTTTTGCTGTGAATGCATTACCACCATCAAGGAGGTTATGTTTGGTTAGCAACATTAAGGAAAATGTAGCTCAGCTCTTAGCTTATTTTATTTTATTTTATTTTATTTTATTTTATTTTATTTTATTTTAGAGATGGGATGTCACCCATGGAGCAAATTTAAGATACGACAAGACAAGACACGATGAGATTTGATTTATCCCACATCTGGGAAATTCCTTTTGTCTCTGTAGCAGGAAACAGGAAAAAGTACAAAATGCAAAAAAAGACTTAAAATAACTTCAAAATAAGAGGAAACACACAAATATGTAAATGTAGAAATAATTTAAACAGAAATGTACACTAATTACATGAGTATAGAATAAAAATATAATAAAAGCTAAAAATAGAACAGAGTATTTTATACATGTCAGGAGAGGGGAGGAGAAAACGGGACCCAAAACAGAGCTTCAAGTAAAACTAAAAGGTCTTGAAAAAAGGAGAAAGCTGAAGGCGCTGCACCAAAATGGCAGGAAAAACACAAACAAACTAAAATCCAAAACACTTGAAAACTGAAAGAACCAAAACTTTAAAAACCCAAGAAAAACCAAAAGCCAAGAGCAAAACAACAAGTGGGGATCACAAGACACCAGACGTAAAACACAAGCTCAACGACACTGGAAACCACTGGAAGCACGACAACCAACTGGCAACAAGGCAAAGAGACACAGGAGGTTAAATACACCAGGGTAACGAGGGTTAATGAATCACAGGTGGAGAGGACAATAAGCTAAGGCTGTGACAAACAACACAGGTGTGACCAAAACAACAGGAAACAACTAGAAACCAGGGGACGAGACAAAATAAAACAGGAAACAGAAAACACTGACCACATGCAGAACAGGAACACCAAACTAAAAGGACATGACACACAGAGCAATCACAAGAAAATAATAATAAATCACAAAACTAAACACAAGACCCCAGGAAAAACAAACAAACTAGAAATACACATCATGACCAGTGCTCTCATCCTCTCTGTTGATCTCTAGCTGAAGCTTCTTTCCTGCACCTGAATACATGTACAGTACAGGACGGGATCCGCACGCATCTCCTACCGTGGATTTCTGTGATGTTTAACAGCTTAGCAGTATTGGTGGTGCAACTTAACACCTAAGCAGAAGCAATAACAAAACAGACCCGCAATGAAACAACAACAATGAAACCACAGAAACACACAGTCTGCCCCTCCACCACGGGAAACGTTCCAGCATCACACAAGCCTTTTTCACAACTTTTCAGTCATGTCAACTGCTGACGGGACAAAAGTTCAGCCGAAAAGTATCAACAACAAAAAAAAATAGCAAGCGAGCAAAACAAGAATTGAATGACGGCGAGAACCGACCTTTTATATCCTGTTTTTTTTCCCCTTGTTTTCTTTTTTTGTCCCATTTTTTATTTAATTTTTTTATTTGGTTGCTATCCCACTGAGTTAAAAGAAGAGGCGTCAAAGTTCTTAGACTCACTCTATTATGTTTAATTGATGATTTAATTGATGATAATTTTCCTCGGGGTGCTGCAGTGTGTGTGTGCTCATTGCGCAAAAACATCTCCCCCGCTTTGCCTGTGGACAGCGATCCAGCCAGGGGGATCAACACTCGTTTAAAATCTATAATTAAAAGCAGCTTATGTGAGAATTCAGAATCATGTTCATCTGTAGTGTTCGTCTCTGCTTGACACTGTTTTTAAGCAGCGCTGCCACATGTGATAAGTCGGGGAAAGGTGTAATCTATCTCGTACAGTCATGAACTCATTGATGCGATTTTTTTTTTTTCCTCAGTGGAATGACCGAGTGTGAAAATCCTAAACGCTTTCCTCACCTGGCTTTCACACGTCTCCTAATGTTTCAGCCTCTGAGCGTACAATGAGATTTACAGATCACGAGGCAGCGTAATATACAGGCCAAGGTCATACAGCAATCTATCTTACATCTTATCAGTGAGCTTTCACGATGACCAACTACCCACCACTACTGCCAGTGCTCGTCTTTTCACTCTCATGGGGACTTAAGTAATAATCCTTTTCCTCTTCTATCGCAGAAACAGGGCAAAGTGAAAGGAGTGCTGACCTTGACAGCACCGCCTCGTGGGACTTCGAAACATGGAGCAAAAAGTAAGTGATGAACGGACCCTGAAGTGGTTCAAGTTTGAAATATTTTCTGTTGCAAATGGCTTCGTGCTCGTTATTGGATACTGTTGTGAATCTAGCTGCAGGGACTTGAGAGCTTAGAATAAAATGGTAAATGCAGTACATTTATATAGCACTTTCAGGACCTTAGCTAGCTCCCAAAGTGCTTTACAAGGCAGCTCATTCACCCATTCACACACCAATGGCTGCCAACCTGCCATGCAAGGCGCTAGCCACCACTGGGAGCAACTTAGGGTTCAGGGTCTTGCCCAAGGACACTTCAGCATGTGGGCGGGAGGAGCCGGGGATCGAACCCACAACCTTACATTGAGGTGTAGCAACATAGTCTCCAAAATGAGCTCAATGCTGAAGTGCAAAAAAGTGCAATACCACTGGTGGCCACTAGATGCTAGCTCCAAAAAACTCATGGTCATTTTCAAGTCAGTACATTTTTTTTTCCACGACTCATTCAGATGTCATCAACTAAAGTCAACTCTTCTTGTCAATGACCTGAAAACAAAAAAAAAATCATTTGTAGTTTTGTGTTTGAGGTGAATTTGTATCGTTTTAGCTACAGCTAGCATTTTTGCTTCATCACCGGTGGATTACAGGTGTACTGCGTGTGTCAGATTAAACACATCAGTTGTTTGTTTTTTTTTCAGGAAATATCACACTGATGATGTCAAAATATAATTAGCTGAGACACTGATGATGTAAAGATTTAAGGGTGTGGTTCGCTCGATTGACATGAGTCGCAAAAACATTGAGCAGTGTTCTCAGGTTCAAGGGTCAGACCCACCCTCCGTGTCCAAATATGGTCACTTCTGGCTCCAAACAACCAACATGGCGACATACAAATAAACTCCTGGCTTCAAAATGTGAGTCCACAAACCAATGGATGTCTAATAGAATAGAGTAGAAATACACCTGAAGTACAGTTTGGATAGAAATAATAAAATACATAGAACATTATATACAGGGGGAGATAAGTGGACAGAGTGACACAGATGAGGGTAACTGGGACTTTACAAAATAAAATAAAAAGAATCAAGATACTTAAAACAGATGATATTTTAGACAACAAAAAGAAATTGAGTTGAACAGAAGTGCAGCACCACAGCCCAAACTTTTCTTCTGAATCTAATCAGCGACCTGGCTTCTGTACAGGCTGCGTGTTTCACAGCTTTGGGTTAATTGACAACGGCTGCAGGCTGCTGTTGTCTGTGACCTCCAATAAACCAGCCGCAGATGATCACAGGGTTCTTAAAAACAAATCATTTACAATGGATCTGACAACGTAGCTTGGTCCGAGCCCATTAATGGCTTTAATGAGGAGGATGTTAAAGTCAATGCTATAGGTAGTCGAACAGTTTCATTTCTTATCCGTACTGATAACAAAATGATGAGCACACACTTTGTTTTTATTTTATTTTGGATTGTGTTGATCTGTGTATTTGCTTCTTTGTTTAGATGATGAGGATCTTACCCTGAGAGCAGCCATTTACAGTTTCCTCCTCCGCGTCCACGTGGATAAAGCTGACTTTGAAAGTGCTTTGCAGCTGCTGGACAAAGCTGTGAGGGACATGCCTCGCACCAGACACCGGCTGTGAGTGAAAACCAAAACACTGAGCGCTATGAGAAGGGTTTGACAGTGGCTGGAGAGATGCATAAACAAGAAGACATTTTATTCTTCCTCTTGTTTTCCCAGCCCTTTACTCAAATATCGTATCCTGGTGAAAGCTCACCTGGGAGACAGCGTACAGCTGGACATGCAGAGATTACAAGATGAAGGACAGCAGTGCTGTGCTTTTATGTGGCACCAGGTGGCGCTGTGTGCCGGCGCCATGACCCAACAGCTAAGCTGCTACCAGAAAGCCATCAACTGTCTCACGGTAATATCATTTTAATATCAACACAAGCTGATGCATCAGCAAATAAAAATGATTTCATCATAATCATGTTAGAAAATAATCAAGTTCATGATTTCATTATCTGTGGAGCTGTTTTGCACTGAGGAGGGAGTGTTTCTAGAAAACGCTCTAGCACCATCATGTGGAGCCAGCATGTCATTACAGCTTTGTCTTCAGGTATAGAATACAGAGTTCAGCAGCTGTAGGAACCAATCCAATCAGATGTGATCTAAGTTTGGCTTGGATTGAATAACATCTGGTTGGATCTTGCAGAACCAGAAAACTAAAGAACCAGAAAACATGATCTTGTTACTCCTGTTTTGGCTTTGTTACATCAGGTCTCAGTGCATTTAGGACAGATTTTTAGATTTTACTGATTAGGCTTTTCACGGATCAGCCAGGACTTACCCTGAGAGTCTCGGGGAATAAGGTCTTCTGTTGGTTCCAAGGACCCGACTGAAGGTGACAGAGCAGCTCAGTCAGGACCCCGAGGCTGTGGAGCAAACTGCCTGAGGAAATTACTTTGGCAAAGCCAGTGTCCCCTTTTTAAGTCTCTTTTTAAAACAGACTTTTATCTGTGAGCTTTTCCAAGTTTTATCAGACTCATTCTGATCTGATCGGTTTTATCACCTCACACTGTTTTACATTCTTTTACTTTATTGCTGCTGGATGCTCCGTTTTATTACCTCCACCAAGGAGGTTATGTTTTTGCCGGGGTTTGTCTGTCTGTTGGTTTCCAAAATAACTCTAAAAGTTACAGAGGGATTTTGATGAAATTTTCAGGGATTGTCCAGATGGGGATAAGGAACAAATGATTAGATTTTGGAAGTGATCCGGATCACCGTCTGGATCCAGGAATTTTTTGAAGGATTCTTTAACATTGGGAGATAGGGCCATATGCCACATTTCTGCATATGACTCCACCAGAAATGGTCAAGACACTTTGAAAAAAAATACAGGACAAGTTTCTAACATGGTCTACAATATATCAAAGATTGATCCGGATAAAGGAATAATTTCAGATAATATGATCCAGAATATGAAAAAATCCCTCTTTGAAACTTGCATCATAAAAATAAACAAATGAAGCTAGAAACATGCAGCAGACATCTTTAAACAGCCACGACGCTGTGGAGC
>OOFC01025411.1:0-13763 GCA_900323345.1 Pseudochromis fuscus | reverse complement strand
ACCGGACCTCGGCCCAGTGAACCACTGCACCAGCTCACTAAGAAGAAGAGTTTACTTTAACTAATGACATCAGACTTGTGGAAAAAATGTATTGACTGAGAATTTCAGGATTTAAAATGTTGAGTTTTTTGGAGCCAGCATCTAGTGGCCATCGGGGGTATTACCACCTTATTATGAAGCTGTTATTTTGAGACCAAATGCTTACATTACATGGCTATTCTTATCTTTAATGTTCATTTATTCGTCTTAAGAAGCTGAAACTACAGCAATCAGCAAATTATCTGAGCTTAACATAGAGAGAGAAATCAGGGGGAAACATCTCGTCATCATCCAGTCTAAAATGTGACTAAATCAACCAGCACCAAGATCCAGCACCACTAGGACTCCGACAATAACACATTATAATCCAGACAAAAACTATTTTACTGTGCTTATTCAAGGACTGTTTCTTAGCGGGGAGTCGTTGTGCGGCACCCAGCGAAACCACCAGCGTGGGTAAATAAAATGCAACATTAAGCAAGATATTTAAAAAAATATCCTTATCTCTGTGCTTGTGTTTATTGTGCTTCCTTCGGTATCTTTCCTCACGAGCATCCCATCCGGTGGCAACAGAGTTAGATGTTTAATTTTAGATAAGAGACAATTATTGTACCACATCACACATCACTATCAGCAGAAAATCTCAAACTCCACCACAGAATGCAATCCAGATACCGTGTCCCCGTGCCCTTGGTATTTAATGACATTTCATTCTGTCCAGGAAGATAGAAGGAACCCATCAGAGCGAGGGGACAGAAATGTTTTTTTGTCTTTAAAAAATAAAATTAAAAACTAGGATGTGCTGTGTAATTGGGCCACTGGTTTCTCAAACAAAAACACAATTAGAGTACTTAATATGAATATGCTGTTGTTATGACAACCACACCTGTTTGGCCACAGTTTTCATTTGTTTTACGCGCATAAAATACACAAGAAGAAGAAGAGAAAAAAAAAGCCACTGGAACAAAATGTAAATGCATTTATTTTCAGGGCACATTTCCTTTATTCTGCAAATCTCCTCCTCTAAACACAGTCAATTTCAGTCCAGCTCTCTCACCATTATGATTCACAGAGGCCAAGCATGAAATGAGTTTCTTTTTTGACAGAACACATTTTGACTGACAGCTCAACAAATGAGAAATCATTTACTGTGAACAGAGCGCCCGCCTGCTTTTGGCAGAAATGCTGCCGTATCTCTGAGGCGAGAGTGCGTGTGTGTGTGTGTGTGGAAGCTTTAGCTTTAAAAGTGGATTTATTGTTGGGTCCTCATTGGCTACAAAACCACTCTGACAACCTAAATGACAGTTTACACCAGTTTTCAGTATAAAATCTTTACGTAGTTGCAGTGTGTTTTTCTTTTTTATATATTTCCATGGAGCATCACTGTATAATGACAGGTTTAGGTTTTCTGCTGATCAACACACAGAAACAAAAACAAATATATTTCCTCTTCAGTGTCTCCTGAATTGGACTGAAATCATTTCTTCATGTAACAACCTAAAGAAATATTAAACTTGATTTCTTATTGAACTAACAGAGGCTACGTTTCACCATGTATCATTACTTATATAAACTGCGTCATGTATTCTCTCAGAAACGACATAAAGTACATTTTATCTGTTTGTTTTTATGCACATTTTCAATGTGTGCATAATGACATCAGAAACATCTTCTGCTTGCTTGCAGTGGATAAAAGCAAAATGTAACGAAGTGTAAATCATGGACTGAAACAACCACTTTAGCTCCACTGAAGACATGAAAAATGACAACAGATAAAAACATCAGATCTGTGTGGAGAGATTACAAAATCATCAATCAAAAAATATATAAACATAAAACAACAATCAGCACCCTCCATCATTTAAGGTTTGACCAGTGCTCTGTTTTTAACCTCAACTGTTCATCCTGATGCACTGAATAATCCCAATATAACAGTGCTGAATGAAAATAAGTATAAATTCATGTTTTCTTAAAGTTGCTTAATATTTGAACAAAATTGTCACTTTAACTACAAGGCTTTACTGCATTTTTCCGCTGAACTAAAAATGACAAGAGTGACTGTATGTTCAGTTTTTTTAAACATCATTTACATTGATCAAATTTTGTGAGATCTGCCGAACGCCATGCAATAAATGGTACAGTTTCTTTAACTAATAGTCCTAACACCTCAAAGAGCTTCAGGCAGCTCCATTAAAAGGGCACAGATCATCACGACAAAGTGCACCGCTGCATTAACCCGGAGAAACTCTGCTTTAAAATGAGCCGTGGAATAATGAGGTGAACACAAATGAAGCACATTCCTCTGAAGGACACCACTTTTTATTCCTTCTCACTTTGCCAGTAATGGCTTTTTGCATATCTGATCTACACACTGTCCACACACACAGACACACACATGCATACAAATGCAAACACTGCTGTGCACAAATGTCTTCACTAAATTGTGGTTAGAGGGTTTGTCCTTTACTTAGGAGCAAAATGATTTTCATAATGAATGTCCTGTCAGTACAGTCACCAATTAGTTAACATCAGTGACTGTCATTTTATCTACAATTGAATAGAAAACATGCATTAAAAAGACCCTGTTTGGAAGTGTTTTTGTATCAGGGTCCAGTGTGATGCTGCCCTCTACTGTTTGAAAATGTTTATCACAGTTTCTGTTATTATTAATTATATTTTGGTGGATTTTAGATTTCTAATTATTTGTATAACTGTCTTTGCTTTGCAGAATTTGGCCATAAATCTGAGTTTTATTAGTAGTATTAATCAATAATTAGAATATTTAACTCAAACTAGAGCCGAGCTTGAAGAACAGTAATAGTGTGGCACCATCCAAATACTAACAGACTGGACTCTACATGCAAAACAACAACAAAACACTACACAATGCAAAACAAAGCACAATCACAATGAATCTTGAATGTTATTTATTTCTTTTCAGATTTACAAGTTATTTCACATTTCTTTTTAAAAAAGGCTAACAGCTCTCTGGTGTTACAGTTATCAATACACAATAAATGAAAACAACTGCATTTGTCGCACAGTTCAGAAACATCTGTAGATGTGTAGCCTTTCAAATCACGACCCGCTTCAATAAGCAAAGTTCTGAGCTCGACTTATTGCTGCGTCTCATCTGGGTCCTTATGAAGAATAACAAACACCCCCCCTCCTTACACCTGGCATTAAAATGTGGGCTGTGTGTGGACACTTTAATGAGAGCGGCTCGGGTGCGGTTTGTAATGGGATCAGTGGGGCCGGGTTTACAGATCAGATCTCAGGAAGGTGTAAACACAGTCAGCATCTTCCTGATGGCTTCACAAAGCTGAAATGTTGAGCAGCAGCAAGTGTTCCCTCAGAAAAGCTGATGTAGAAATGAATAATGCCCATTGGTGGCACTTCATTCGAGGTGAAGGCAACATATCTACTGACAAGTCCACCTGCTAGCTCTAATTTGCATATGGAGATATGATCACTGGCCCTACGATAGCGTGTAGCCCGCCTCTCGCCCGTTGCCAGCTGGGATAGGCCTCAGCCTGGATATGGGGAGATAAAAATACATTTTTATACCAGGTGTAAATGCAAAGCTCCAAGGAACAGACGTCATGATCCAAATAAGTGATCACACATTAATACCGGGTGCAAATGGGGCCAAACTGCTGTAATTGCAAAAAGACTTAATCGCTGTGCCATTTGCAATTTCAACATTAATAATAGTTGGGTACTTGTGTGTTAAATAAAGATCAATGTCGAGGGAAATGACAGGACTGGAAAATGTGTGCGTGTGCGCATATGTATACTGTATACACACAAATACAGAACATACACACACACTCAAACAAACTGGGAAAATGGCAGCAACCTCAGCATCATCATCACAACAGATTTCAATCAACTGAGACAGAGGCTGGAGATGAACAGGGAGGTAGACAGACACTCACACGGGGGGAAAGACAGAAGAGAAGTAGTGAGGGATCTTAGGACTTTCCCTCTAGCTTATGAATCTTTAAAACAGTTCCTTTAATCAAAGAGGATCCAGATAATCTCATCTGTAATCTCAGTTTAAGCGCAGGAGTGGCGAGTGGCTCTGCCCTCTCCTGCGTCTCTGGGGTTTTAGCTACGTGCTGTCCTTAAAATGATGTTCAGGGCTCGTTCACTAAGTTCATTGTTATGTACTTGCTAATTGCCGCCGCAGCACTGGCCGCTGCGGCCCTGAGGGGCGGTTTCTTGTAGATCCACTCCTGTCCTCGTCCGCCCGCCTTGTCCAGCGCCGCCCTGAGGATCGCTCTTCGGTAGCTTCTTCGCTACAGGGACAGAGACACAGAAATTTAAACACAGAAAATGTAAAATGGAGTTAAAACCACAGATTGGTATCCAGAACAAGAGGGTTTTCATACTTTCTAAGATGTAAAAAATTAACCAGTGCTTAATTTAGTTCATTAGGTGAATGACACCTAATTAACTTGGATAAATGTGAAGTTACAGGTTGTTGTAAGAAGCACTAGGAATGTCACCAGAAGGCGAGCACCTGTGTTTTAGTGCTACATTTTTTTCCTTTAAATAATTACCGTATTTTCCGGACTATTGAGCGCACCTGTCTATAAGCCGCTATTGAATTTATTCAAACAGTTTCATGTGGTCCACTCTGACCGGGTCTGATGTGACGAGGCTAAATGTATCGGTAGCACGGAGCTTGCTAGCTTGTAAAAAGCTAACGAGCTTCGTGCCGCCGATACATGAGAAACACCGGTGTTTAAGTTCAAAGCTTCGGAAAAAAGTAGCGGCTTATAGTCCGGAAAATACGGTAAATAGTGGCTAGAACCTTCTGCAGCTTAAATAGATAAAGACTCACTATAAACATGGTCTTTTTTCTAGTTTTACTGTTTGCACATAATCGTGAGTGATAATGACCTTGAGGTTTTTCATCGACCTCCATATGAATGCAGAAATCTCAAAAACTGGACAAATGAAACCAACACAACCCCCACATACGATTAGTGCTGGTACACAAGTGTGTGTAGATCCAGGTGGTTTGAGCCTTTGCGTCAACTATTTGCTGTAAAGTCAGTTCTACAGGTTTCAAGCCCAAGGTGAGAGTTGAGATGTAAACTCCTGGAAGGATCCTGGAAAGTGAAGGTGTAAATGTTTGTGACATCCACAATACAACAAATTAAGAGGATGGTTTTAGCATTTGGCAGCTTTTAAGTGCGACTACGTATAAACACGTCCTAGTGTAGTAAAGCGGCTGATGAAGGACAACACCTGAGTAAATAACAGCTAAATAAAGGGCGAGCATGTGTCCTCAGTTTACAAGACTGCTGTTTTTTGATCAAGTTATTTACTGTCAAAAACAACCGCCACACAGTTTCCCTGTAGTCTTTGGCAATATGTCATAAGTTACAGGAGGAAGCGCTCACTATCAATCAATACTGTATGCACATTTCCACATGTTAATCCAATAGAAAACCATTGAGCCTTTGAAGCATGTAAGCACTGGTTTGATTCAGGGCCATCACTTGGTCTTTAGTTGTCCCCCTGAGACACAGGAAATCTATAATGGGAATTTGGTTCATGACAATGTTTTATGTTAATGACCGCCTAAGACAGAGCAATATGAGGACACACAGTATATAACATATACGGCTATGGATGGTTTGAAAGAGAATTTGTTCATCAATGTGACAGACTGTCTGTGTGAAGCCAATCAGCTGGTGTCCTAAACAAAACTGTCAGAGTGTATCTGCTCAGAGGACCTGAATGATTCTGTTTTTTCAGGTAATAACTCAAACTGTATGTTTTACAACACTGTCCTGCACTGAATGGATTAATCAATGGAGAGATTTCTCTAGTGTGAGTACAAAGGGTCAATACCAGGAAAAAATACAGAAAGCCGTTCATATCAACAAGGAAAAATAATTCAAGATGGAATTGAAAAACCAAAATTGTAATGTTAGCGCCGAAGCATTTAGTTGATTAGCAGGTAAATTAAGCAACAGCCATTTTGGTAATAAATTAATCATTGAGTATTATGTCAAGTTAAACAGTCAACTGTCCTCTGGTGCCGTGATTTGCAGCTTGAATCAATTTTCTATCATTGTTAGCTGAATGCCTTCTGGTCTTGCACTGTTGTCTCCATATAATACACAATTTTCATGCTCATGTTACATGTTCTCAGATTCAATGTCAAGTGATTACATGATAATTCAAGTCATCATTTGTCGCAGTCCAACTTGTTTTTTTTAATTAGTCCTTGATCAAAACTACCTTTTGAGTTTCCACACAACTCGCTGTGTGTACCGTTTTGCCCTATCTGACCTCAAATCAGTCAACCACAGCTAATGGCTGACATTGTGCTCTTCCTGCCCCGGCTGCCGGGCACAGGCCACTCAGGAGGGCACCGTGACTCCTCATCACCCTCATTTACTTCGGTCTCGCTAACGAGGGATGACAAATAAGATGAGAAAGGAAGGTGTGAGGGAGCAGCTTAACAAGTCCTGTAATTACTCATTCACGACTCTTATCTTCCCCGCAGACTCTCCTATCGAACCGGACAGGACACGGCCAACTGTGACACATGCCGGAACAGCGCATGCATTATTTACAGGTTAGTGGCCATTCCTCTTCAAAGACACGACCATCCACATGTGCCCTGTGCTTTCTCCTTGAGGGAAAGTGAACAGGTGGAAAAGGGACAGGAGAGGAGACAAGGAAGAGGGCAGGGGATGCCAGAATAATGTGGATGCTGCTAATGAGCACAATGGGACATGTGACATTTACACACCTCACGCTCCAGCTAAAGTTATACATCTTTGTCTGCTTCTCCTATTGTCCCTTCATTCATTGAAGGGTGCTTAGCAGGTGTAGAGTTAGCTGGGTTTGGAGACAAAAGGGCACGCCGTTGAAAAGTACATACTGTGGGATGAGTAAGCAAAGGGCCGCAAAAGGTGAAATTAATTACTGTCCGAGCATCATGAAATATCTCCGAGTGCTGTTGCCAAGCCAACTAAAGCTCTGCATACTTTCAACTTCACCTGAATTTATTTGACAACCGGTACAGAGTCCAAAGTCATCAGTTAACAAGGGTTCAAGGTGATCTTCTGTCTTATACTTAACAGCCGTGAGTCCAAGTGTGTGCATGTGAAATTATGCTGAGACAGTTAATCAATTGGTCGTTCACCTGGAAATTAACAGGCATCAGCTTTGGTGGTTAAATAATTATTTCAGTAGCTCATCAAGCTGAAGTTACAAAAGATGTTTGGTTCAACATGAGAGTGTCCTGGAGTCTTTGGTTGGACTTCCTCTTTGAGTCACAGAGCTTTTTGTCACAATTTTATGGACATTTTAGCAAAACAAACAAATCATGCAGTAGTCAAATATAAGAAAAAAGGATGTAGTGAGGACTCTGTGAGGTTGTGATACTTAAAAACATAAAATGTACCGTATTTTCCAGACTATTTCCTGTCTATAAGCCGCTATTGAATTTATTCAAACAGTTTCATGTGGTCCACTCTGACCGGCTCTGATGTGACGAGGCTAAATGTATCGACGGCACGGAGCTTGCTAGCTTGTAAAAAGCTAACGAGCTTCGTGCCACCGATACTGAGCCACACCGGTGTTTACGCCACAGGGTTCAAAGTGTCGGAAAAAAGTGGCAGCTTATAGTCCGGAAAATACGGTACATAGAAATGGACAAAGCAATTGAGGCACAAAAATTCGGAACTGTAAAAAAAAAGTGCAATACTCCCAACGGCCCCTAGATGCTGGCTCCAAAAAATTGTCTCCAATTTATTTATTTTTTTTTACAAGTCTGACGTCATGATGCAGCCCTGAACTCCAGTCTCATACACTCTAGGCAGTGTCCTTGGATTCAAGGGTCCGATCCGCCACCTCACTCCTCCCTTCATGTCCAAATATGGTCACTTCTGGCTCCAAAAAAAACCAACATGTTGACATTAAAAGGCAAAACTCCTAGCATAAAACTTAAAGTCCATCCACCCATCCATCAGTTTCTCCACAGCAAACCCTCCTATAGATTATCACAAAACAAAACAACTAGTAGTTCCAGCAGGAGTGTGTCGGGTCAGCTCAGGTTGGTGGACCTAACCTATCCTGTCAAGTTGGGCCATTTCCCTTTGATACACAGCCAGACTGACAGTCTTCAGGCCCCATGAGGCCTGTTTGCTCACAGTCAGAATTACATGACACAACCTGTATGTGAGTATCTGTACACAGTCTGGCTGGTTTTCCTGTTTGGTGCTTAGAAAAATGATGTGGCCGACCATCAAAAGGAACTGGAGAGAGAAGGGGATTTATTTATTTATTTATTTTTTAAGAAAAAAAAGCAGTTTTTACGAAGTAGATGGGTAAGAGGCAATCAATAAAACTGTTTTTAGTGGTCAGCACTGTTCCTCTCAGTCTGCGTTTCTCCTCTGAAGAGCCATTTAAATCATTTTCTATCTACTACTCTCAATAACTGATAAGCCTCTGGCCAAAAACTTCAATCGGCTCCTGAAAATCAAGGAGTGGGGTATAGCTGTGTTCCCTCTGATGTCTGAGCTGAGGAAGGTGCATCGTGTGGTAAAGTGTTTTTAAATCTCAGCAGGTCCCCTGAATCACCGCGGGGTGGACAACAAGGAGGGTGTTTTAACAGCAATACAATGACGGGCGAGATGAGGCGACCTGAATGATGGCGCCTGAGCTGAAGGACACTGAAGGAGTGTTAATTAGTGGTTTGGGTAAAGGATTAAAGGATGGCTGAAACAGGACTGACTGCTGAGAAGGGATCTCGCCCCAGTATCACATATTAGTCAGCACGGAGTTAGCATTTTTATGCTAACTTCAAATTCCCTGGGGAAATGAACGGCCTGCTCGGTTTAGTCCACGTTTCCTCCATCTCGGCTCTGCCTGCCTGAGTAAAGACCAGCTGTGCTTGTCCTGCTGTGCCAGCCTCTGCAGAGCTCAGAAAAACGTTCAGTAACCATCACTCTGAATCTGTGAGCACAAACTGCAGCGTGATAACAGGTCTCCATTTATTTATTTATTTATTTAAATAAGAACAATCCCACTCTGAGTTTGCTCATCAAGGTATTCATGGCAGCTCACTGTGCTTCACCAATACTGTTCGCTGGTGTGTGGGGACAGGTGTTTCATTTATGGACATGACATCAATTCCCAATAAGGGGTTTAAAATATGCAAAATGCAGGCTGTAATAAAAGCTATGATTAAATGTGTCCATTTGAATATGAGCCAATTATACATACGTGTCAGTGAGTTGTCCAGCAGATCTGTCCTATCTACAATTTTATTTTCTGACAAAGCCCAAAGAGAAGCTGCCTGTTATATAAAAGGTGTCACACAGACTGAGTCAGGTCAGATTTTTCCCTTGACTTAGCAGGTGCTGATCATGCGCACACAATGACAACTGTCTTCAAACAGGCACTATATTAACATCAAAAATCTACATTTGGCTTCCTAGATCTGCCACAGTCAATTGAAACGCTGCCTCTGCAGAAGAAGTACAGGGGGAGAAAAAGAAAAGAAAAAAAACTCAATACAAAACAGGAGGCTCATTTTTGACAATCCTTGTCGGCGTCTGGCAGGGCTGCAACTTGATAAAGGGCAGAAATTTCTGAGTGAGATTTTTTGAAATCTGTTAAATTGACCTGAGTTCTTCTTTAAGAGACTCGCTTGGCATGGTAAATTGTGTTGATTGGACACAGAATCAAATATAGCAGTTGTATTCACACAGGCAGGGGGATTAAATGGCAATCTAATTACTGAGATCTCCATGAAAACAACCTCTCTGGAGGTGGAGGAACACAGGATAGAAAGCAAAGCGATGAAGGAAAATGCAGTGTATGTGGGAAGAATGGCTGTCTATTAGGATTTTTTGTGTGTGTGTGTGTGTGTGTGTGTGACTACACTTGTGCCAGGGCCAAACCCCTAACTCTTGTGTTTATGAGGAAGCTGGTCTCATGACTAGAGTGGACATATCGGTCCATAAATCATTTTTAACGCAGCCGGTAAGGCACTCTTCACCATAATCAATTTATCCAAGAGTATATGGCATCACCCAGCCCATCCTTAGCATAACAACAGTACCAGATCAATATGATGCAGCAGTCTTTGGGCATGGACTTCAAACAGAATACACAATCTGATATAGTCTCTTGTCCTTGTCTGGTCCCACTTTCCTCATTTTTAACCATCTTGAACTCGGTCTTTCTTTCATCCTCCCTCAGTAACTTTTCCCTATCTGACTTTTTTTTTTTTTTTCTTCCAGAATATGTTATCTCCTCCTAACAGCTAACAGTGTGTGTTCAAATGAACTTGGGGATTTCAATGCTTAATACAATGTGCATGACATTGAAACAGAATACGAGAGAAAAAGGGATGAAAAGATTATTGCAGTTCACTCCATCTTTGCCAGGTGATGTAATATCAGTTACTGAGAGAGGAGGTGGGGAGAGGGGAGGAGTGGAAAAATAAAAGAAGTCTGAGAGTCGGCATGAGAGACAAACACAGAAAGAGGCTGGATAAGAAGATGATGAGACAGACATGGACGGTGCAGAAAAGCTGGGGATTTGAAAGGCATTCCTCTGATGCGTCTTGACGCAAAAACCCTGTAATCTCATTTTCCTCACACTGCATTTATATGGGTTAATGTGCTGATCAAACCGGGAGATAGATTTAAGTGGGTGTGATTAAAGGAATCGATTGGGGAGGTCCCCACCACTGGGTACCATTGTTCACGACCGACTACACTTATTTCCCATCTCTACAATTTTGTCATTAGCGTACACGTCTCGCAATTAATTCCGAAAAGAGGCCACTACAGCTGATCATTAAGCTAACTATCTGATGGTAAAACATTCTTTGAATAACACTGAGCAGTGCAAATAGATAGTGAAAAAAAATCTACAAAGGAATGGGCTTTTAAAAGGAGGAAAAATCTCCCATCTATTGTGTGAGGCTATGAAAATCAATTAGGCGTCGCTAAAGGCTAAAGAGCTGATTACATTATAACGTATGGAAATTACCGAGCGGCGAGGCTGTCCTACCGCACGACTCTGCTGGGGGAAGATATCTCTCTCTATTTTTTTTTTTTTTTTTTTTGTGCAAGCATAATGATGTTTTCCAACATGGTGGCAAGCCGGTTACCATGGCTACAAGAGTGATCCTCGGCAGGACAGATAGTGTGAAGGGACAGTGAGGACAGTCAAGAAGAGCACATTCACACCCGAGGAAGATAAGGGAACAAAAAGGAAGGCAGGGTGAGGACGTGTAGCGGCATGAGGATGAAAGAGACAACAGGAGATAAAGACTCAGATGTTTTAAGTGGGATAAAGGGCAGATCAGAGGTGCACATGAGTTGAAATGAAAGGTTATGCAGAAGTTTTTTCTTCTGTTTGTTTGGAGAGCAGGATCGTGACGAGAAAGAGTGCGACTGAGAAAGACAAAAATCACGAGTCAGAACGAGTGAGGCAGAGAGGATAAAGACTGACAAGGTCCAAAGTGCTTTCTTCAATTTGTTCTGATCCGGCAACCCTCTCAGGGGAGGGCCGGCTCGGGGACAGGTGCCAACAGCGTTTCACTTTTCAGCGAAAAATCTCAACGTGGAGCGACGCAGCAGGGCCGTGACACTTCCACACAGGGACGCTGATAACTGGGCTGGGGAGGGACTAATAAATCTTTCATTACAAGGCCTTTTGAGTAGGTTTAAAAGATGAGATGATTATCTTTTCTTTTTTCGAAATAAAGTCATTCCAGTTTTTTTTCTTACTTTTCAATGACATTCAATTTTCGTTGCTATGCTGTTTCCAAGCCACAGGCCACTTTGTATCTACTTTGTATGATTCACCTGGAAGACTGACGGCTGTGCAGATGGAGCCTCACAGAAAAACTTGCACAGGCCACAGATAAAAGAGACATTGATGACCGCTGTGCTCAGGGTATTAGGAATATATAGATTGTCACTATGCACAAAGTTGATGAATATGTTATGTTAATCAAAATGTCAATCAAAGTGATCTTTATTCATGCTGTGCTTTATTAACCCAGAAGTCACCTAAACCAGGATCTGTGTGGAGCAGAGACTGAGTTGTATGAACAGGGTTTCTGCAGATGAGCACAGATGTCAATGCAAACTTTTATCTTTTCAAACTCACTTTCATGACATTTATGTTTCACTGAGCAGCGCAGCATGAAATCTGACAGGAGGGATGGCAGAGAGGGAGGGACTGACATGCAACAAAGGTCAAAGCACACAGTCAAACTTTAAGCATTAAAGTGCTGTTCATGCTTTATCCATGATCACTGCTAAAGAACTGTACCAGACATATTACAGACATGCAAGACTGGTTAGATCCTAAAACCTTTGACAAGAAAAACCTCGTAGTTGTTCAACCAATGATTGGTTCAATAGAGACTTGGTTGAAAATATGTGATAAAGCAATTTACTAACAGTCTTGATTAATTAAAATCATACTTTTAGTGTGCATGTTGTGGGTGTGCGCTTGTGCATGTGTGTTGGGGAGGTCGAATATGTGGGGTGGTGATCAGGTGGTTGGGTGAGGGTCAGGATGCTGGGTGGGCTCAATTGATTGTTACAATTATTTTAATATCTAAAGTACCGTATTTTCCAGACTATAAGCTGCTACCGATGCTTTGAACTTAAACACAGGTGTTTCTCACGAAGCTCGTTAGCTTTTTACAAGCTAGCAAGCTCTGTGCCGCCGATACATTTAGCGTCGTCACATCAGACCCGGTCAGAGTGGACCACATGAAACTATTCAAATAAATTCAATAGCGGCTTATAGACAGGTGCACTCAATAGTCCAGAAAATCCGGTAGTTTGAATTAGAATTTTGTTTTTGTATGAAAAGTGCTATATAAATAAAGTTTGATTTGATTTGATAAATTGAATACTGTGTACCAATATCTACTGCATGGTAGATGGTAGTGACTGACTAAGCTATGCAAATACTAGTAAAATAAATCCAAACTAGAAGCACCCAGAGAACATGAAGCTGTAAATGTAGCTGTACTGATACTATAGACTGAACACTGTTGCCCTCTTGTGGTGATAAGCAACACTATATTGTTAAAACATTCATCCACTGAAAGCAATATGGGAGTTGGGGATTTTTTATTTTATTTTTTTTTTGGATAGGATGCCTTTCTCCGACCTAGGCCAAAACTTCATTCATTGCGATCTGTTTAGTAGTTGGTAACATTGCTCACAAACAAACACAGAACCAAACACAGGTGGAAACACAACGTCCTTGGTGGAAGTGATAACTGCACAGTGTAGCCTACAGCTGAGCCTTCAGGAGACATGAAACACAGCAACACAAAGGCAAGAATGTAACAAAGCAAAGACTGATGTTCAGAGAATGAACATTTAAAATACATCCAATGAAATAATAGGCTTTTTAAATCAGTTTAAATGGCTGCGTGGCAATGCAGGGCAGCAACCTGTTGCCATGGAGATACAACAACAACAGCCTCAGCAGTATTAGAGGCTTACACTGAAGAGCAGGGAAAATCCTATCACTGCTGTGGGGTATCTGTGGTGTCCTTAAAGAGAGTGTGTGTGTGTGTGTGTGTGTGTGTGTGAGTGTATCCCACGAAAAAATGAAGCAGCTTTAAGCTACAGTAATTCCCCAAAAAAAGGTAAAGAGATCTGCTCCTATGTGTCTTTGGACAGTATTAACTAAAGGCTTTT
>OOFC01025410.1:0-16936 GCA_900323345.1 Pseudochromis fuscus | reverse complement strand
TTTTTTTTTTTTTTTTTTTTTTGAGAAAACTGTTTTATTTTTTTTCCTGGAGAGCTGAAATAGGAGCTCTCATCCTGAGTTTCTGCAAGGCATTGGAATAGCATGTGTTTCTTTCCCTGTGTATGTGTGTGTGTGTGTGTGTCTGCATGCCCGTTCCTCTGTTTGTATTATAGTAGAATCGCAGAGTCAGCTCCCAGCCACAGTTAAACAGCTGCAGAACATTACAGAGGAGTCATGTGACCTGTAATAACACTCACATCCATATTCCCAGCTGTGGAAAAGTAAGTCAGTAATTGGTATTTTGGATAGTTGGCTACAGTTTGCACAGTGGAAGGCATTATCTCATCGTTTTTTGAAAGTGATCACGGTGGATCAAAGACAAAAGATGCCACTCTGGAGTCTTTTCTAGTGTAAGAAAAACAATTTTTAAAAAAAACTTACCATCCTAGTCTGGGTAAGGCTTTGTCTGAGCACAGATTTTGCAGTTGGTACTTCAGATGCTCTTTGACCCAGTAATACAGGTAAATATTGGCAGAATGAACTCAAGGTCGGTCAATGCCTCGGGAAAGAAGTTGAGAGGATAGTAATAGGCGAGGCCAGGCTACACACAGGCAGGGAGAGCGCAAGGACAACTCACTGAAGTGGAAGTGATTGATCCTGTCAGCTCACACACACACACACACACACACACACACACACACACACACGCACACACACGCACACACACAGACAGGCGTTCATGGCCGCGCACATACACACACTCCAATGGACAGATTGAAAGTAGATCAGTGTGCCTGGGTGTTTAACATTCGGCCCCTCCTCCAGCCTGCAAGCTGATCTCCAGGAGGGTAGACGTGCACACGCAAACTCACATCTATGTACACACACTCGTGCACGGCTCACCAAAGCTCACCATGCTTATTAGTAGCTAATTGATCCACGCTTAATCTGCTCTGATGGTTTGTCAGCCCGACAGTTAATCTAGCGGCCATCATACACACTGGGAGGAGGGTGAGGTGGTTGCAGAGAACTGGTCGTCCTGTCAGATTATGAGTTCAGCATTAAGCACATGCAGTAGACATCAAGAGTCCTGGGTCAGCTGTTGTTGCTTTATATGCAAAATGTTATTGGTTGATCAACAATTGTTACTATCAGTTAATTACAATAATTCAAAAACAAAAAATACCACATACTTATTGTTTCCAGCTTCTGAAGTGTGAGCATTGACTCCATGGTATATATCACAGCTAACTGTCTACTTTGAGTTTGACTGCCAAGGTGATGCCTGGAAGACTTTTTGAAGGGATGATGGATTTTCAAACTAATTTCGAACATTTTTTGAGTAGACAGTTACTTAAATAACGATAAATAATGTTTTTGTTTAAAGGACTTCAGCAGCTTTATAGAGCTGCAACTAATGGCTTGTGCTAGTTAATGGGCTACTTATTATCTTGTTAATTAGTCTTTTTAGAAAATAATTTTTTTCAGAGATAAAAAAAAAGCTATCTGAAGACTGAAAAAATCCCAGAGGCCAAGATTGGCTATTCAAATTTTATTGGGGCTACAAAACCTCAAAAAGGACTGAAAGAAATCAACACGTCCTCACAATAGAAAAACCTGAACCAGCAAAAAAAAAAAAAAAGTTGCCAATAATGGTTTTTGTAGAATGACAGATTTCCATTCTGCAGTTCAGCTCAGAACAAAAATATCTTTTGCTAACCACTTTTTCCCTGTCACTGTATTTTGTGTCAGGATGTGTGATGGATGCCATGAATAACATATTTCATTATATAGCATGAGGTTTCCTTTCAGTTCTGCAGAGCTTAATGCATTTTACTTTATATGCTATTAATCCCTATTGTGGATTTTAAAGGCACGAGAGATCTAACAGTGCATTAGCGGTGCACAGCTTTCACCATTGCACAACTTCTCCAGCACTAAGCCTATAGATAATAGCATAGGATAATACCAGAGACCAGGAATCTACAAAGCTTACCCCCCTCCCCATCTCTCCTCATCTTATTTAACCTGTTGGAGGAAAGCTGTCAGGGAACAGCAATCAACTGATTTCTTCTCAGCCTAAGCTTACCAGCTGCTTTCCCATGAGAAAGTACTAATGTAATCAAAGGGAGCAGACAGAGACATACGTACACAATGTTCTCTATGGATAGTTGTGGAAGTTGTGACTTAACTTGGAGTGGGATACAACCCTTTACAACAATACAAAAGGCCCCAGCCAAACCAGGAAGACCCGACAATAGATGTGCACTGATGCTCTCAGCAGGTCCTCCTGTCCTGTTTGACCAGCCCTCTTATCTCCTTCACATTATTCTGCAGCAGGTCACAGGTTGAATATACATTAAACCTGCTGTAGCGTTTCAGTGACCTCTTAACCTGGTTAGAGCGGCTGCATCGCTCCAGATGTTTGTACAGTGACCTTTGCAGGCTGGTTACACATCTGTCACAGTTCACACTTTCATAAACAATGTTGACTGATCAAGATTTAGTTTCTTAAACAATGTAAAAAGAGGAGTGTGTTTTCACCTGCAAGCTAGTCACCGTAGCTCAGTTACCATTAGTGTTATTGGTTATTACCTCCACCAGAGAGGATATGTTTCATTCCTCCGTCTGTCTGTTAGCAACATAATGAAAACAAAAAACTACTGGAAAGATCTCAGTAAATTTATTTTGAGAGGTATGATATTACCCAAAGAACAGATTTCAGGTTATTCTTTGGGCAAGATCAGAGGATGGGATCCAGGAAATACACATTACTTATAACCAATAAAAAACCAATAGTAGGGTGTATGAGGAAGGAGGAGAAGAAGGAAGCAGGAGCAACAAACTGAAAACAGGGAGATGTTTTAGCTCTTCATGAAAAATTCTTAACATTGTCACATCTGTGTGGATTTTGTCGGCAGAGATGAGACGTGGGTTAGTAGGGTGGCTCTAAGGACAGCAGTATCCACGGTCTCCAGTTTTGCTGAGACAGATATATCCCAGCTGTATCTAATTGAATTGCTATGAAGTTCTCCCCAGCCATATCTGATATCTGCTTTTTATGTAGCTCCATCACTGGGTCACAATCTTGAATTGTCCTGTGCTTCCTCAACTATCTATAAAACCATCATGCTTGGCTGCATCTTGTGTTTTGTATAAGTAGCATAATAATATGCTAAACTAAGATGGTGAACATTGTAAATATTGTACAGTGTAACTCAGAGCACTGCTGCATCTATGTATAATCTCAGCAAGCCACTGGTTTGTCTGTAGATCTATGACGACCATCAGGATTCCTCAACAAATGTTCAGTTTCTTTTGTTGTACTGTCCAAAATATGAAAATATGAATAAAAAATTTTGTGTGTTTCACTGCCAGCAAATTCATGTTTGCTTAAGATTTTAATAAATGCAAAAAAGTGAGGTAACAGCTGTCTGGCACTGAGGAAAAAGTGAGGTCAGAAAGAAAAACAGCAGTTTGGAAGTCTGGGAAGCCAGGAAGTCTGTGAAGATCTCAGAGGTGGAGTCAGACTGGGTTATCATTCTGAATCGCCAGAATTACACTGCTGCAGATCTGTGGCAGAAGTCCTTTGTCTGCTCTAAGTAGTCTAGCAGGTGGGTTTTGGTTTTCCAGAAACAGTGTCTTTGTCCTATATTGTAATGACTTTTACAGACAACCTCAGAGGACAAAGAAAAATAAACATTTAAGTGTGATATAAAAAGATTTCATCAGTCCTCGCCAAATTGTGCTAACACACCTCATCTCTGTCTTTACCCACTTCTCTCTTTTGAGGGTTCAGTTCAGTCATCTTCTTCCTCATCTTCTTCTTTCCATGTCTCTCCAGCCGATCTGTTTTTCTTCCAAATGTACTCCCCCCATCACTCCTCCTTCTGTCTGCCCCCACCACCCCTTCCTTCTTTTACACTTCAAAGCTTTTTGAGGGTGTGTGATCTGTGTGGTGGGTCTCTAGCGCACACAGCTCCCCAGCAGCACCACTTCTGCTCACACTCCTCAGAGGTGTGCACGTTTGATGGTGTGCAAATACAATGCAATGCACATTTTTCATGGTATCCATCAAGCGCTCGTTTAACAGCTACTACTTTCTGTCCTCAGATGGCTGGAAAGAGGAACACAATTTGTGTCTCTGTGTGCATCTGTCTGCTAAATCATGTGGTCTGTCTGTGTATCTGGTTTCTGCTCATATCAGCTCATTTGCTTCCTGTACCCTTCACTCACATCCTAAATCGTGCCCTTCCCTGTGATAAGGACATGATGCGTTTGTATACCCAATGAATCTAGCCAAGTTTAATGGAAGAAGTACAACGCACATTATAACAAAGTGACAGTTTTCTTGTTGGGGCTAATTATTTATTCCTCACTTCCTCTTGTTTCCAGTCTATTCTGCTCCTTGGTGCGGTGGCGTTGGTGTGTCTGGGCCTGGACCTTCTCTTTCTCCTCTTCTACTCGTTCTGGCTTTGCTGCCGGCGACGCAAGAGTGACGATTCCTCGCACTCCCATACGCACTCCCAGCAGCCCAGCGCCGACTGCTGCTGCACCGCTTGGTGCGTCATCATCGCCACACTTGTCTGCAGGTGAGAGGTTATCCCTGTGAGAGTCACGCTTCTTTACACCATAATGAAGTTACATGTGTTTGAATGTATTAAACCACCAATACCCTTCCAACCATGCTACAGACTTTAAGATTTATCATGAAATAAGGGTTGATTTCAAGTAGTTAATCATTCTTCCTGATTGAGGAATTAAACTGTAGCGTGGAAGTTTTTCTGGGAATTGATTAGGAAAGGTTGGGAATGATTTGCTGGCTCAGCATTACACAGGCACTTGCTGTGTAGACCATATCACAGGAACAACACAAAACAGAGACTGGGCTTGTACCAACTGGAAATCAAGTAAACTATTGATTACTGAGGTTACAGCTGCTGATTGTTGTTTTTCTAATCTGCAATCTTTGTGAAGTGACCTCAATCCTTAAATTAGGACAACCAGTTTATGCTCCCTTTTCCATCTGCCACAGCATGACCCCGGCTCCTTTCTCTAGCTCTGTTATCTTTATGAGCCGGTCTGTTTCTGTTGGATTCACTGGTCCAGCTGAAGCCTCAATTTCACTTTTGTGTGTGTACATATACAGTAAATGCCTATAATTACTGACAGTTGACTTAAAACAATTTTTCTTTTAGGCCCATTTCATTTCCTTTGTCACTGATTTTATCCTATTACAGGAAGACTAGTTGTATGTGTAATTACAGACTCACATTTACATACAAACACAAACACAAACACACAAAAGACAGGAAGAAATCAGAAAGGCAGAAATCACTGTTAAGTAGAACCAAGCTGTTGCTGTATGAAAACTAAATATTTTATGATCATGATTACCAGATGATAGGAAAACACAGACAATCCTCAGTGCTAAAATATACTGTGTGATATACTGTTTGGTTCACATTCTTACCACAGTAGCAATATGTACAGTACAGTGAATGTCAGTGACTTAATAGTTATGTTTCTTTTCATCTTGCACATAAAAGCAAATGCCAGAAATTCAAAAGAGAGCTCAAATTATTATTATGACATTGAATAGTTGTCCTGGATGCAAAAGAAAAGATGCAGTAAAATCTAGTGGGAAAATATTTTCTGATTTACCTTTGAGATCACGTTACCTGCTTTTGCTTGTGCCCCAGACAAAGCTTTCATGAAATTGTTACATGCTTCCACTTTCTCAGAAAATAAAGAAAAAATATCTAAAAATGTGCTGCATCCCAGTTTTAACCCCCTCTGAAATACCCAAAAGTAGGTTGGGTTAAAAAGATGATATCCCTTTGAAAATGTATGGGGGGAAGATAATTATATACAGATGTAAAAGGAGAGCATTGTGGTGAAACCCCGTGTTTATCCACCGAGCCATATATACCCATATGAATGTAAATCTAAAGCCATTGCACCGTTCACATCCATTCAGTCTCGTTTTAAGCCGGAAGCTTGTGTGGTGTAACTGGGAGCCAGCCAGGTGGTTACACTGTTTGTGTTTATCTGACTCCCTCTGTAGGCTTTGTGTACACTCTGAGGTCTCTCATTGAAGCGACCCAGCAGCAGGGTGGGAGTGGATTTTGACCACAGATACCAGGCGGTGTGGACTCTGCTCTTCTTGGCACGCAAATGCACCTACAAACATGTCTGCCTGCTAATAGACACACAAACCATTCCTCTTTTGTTTACTCTCTCCTCACTTTTCTTCCTCTCTTCTCATTTCTCCCTCTCTCTTAGTCCCCCCTCCTTTATTTATTATTTCTCTTGGTTCGGCCTTCTCCCTGGCCTAGAAAGGTTGCCATGGAGACAGAAGCAGATTTGATGCAGAGACGAGAAATGAATTATACAGTCGGGGGGAAGCTGTGTCTGTGCCTGTGTGTGTGTGCATGCGTGTTCGCGTGACTCAGGAACGAGAGAGGAGTGTTTTTTGGAGGTTTTAATATTTAATGATCAGTTATAATATTTCTCATTGAATATTTGATACGGATCCAAGAATATGTGCATGCATTTGTGTGTGATCCTGTGCGCTTTTGTGTTAGTGTGTGCGAGTGCATGCGGCTCTTTGTCCACAATTTAACATGACATCATGTCTTATTTTTGGCACAACGCCAACTACATGTGGACTTCCTCCATTTGTGTGCAGGTGGAGTGTGTTAAGATTGAAGACGCTGTATCTTTAGCGTGAGATTGTTACTGTTGTGCAGAAAGAATTAGTCTATCAACAAAAATATTTATCAGGATTTTAAATTACTGTTTGTTTAAATAATTAATTTAGAAAAATGTAAATGATTTGAATGAAGTGAATATCTTTGCTTGATGGCCACGAACGTTTTATTTAGACAGAATGATTTCTTTATTAATTGGTATAAATGCTCAAGAGATTACTCCGTAACAAACAATTATTGAGAATGTGTCAGTCCAATGTTTTTCTTGTCAATACTGGCTTCAGTACCCCGAGTATATACTTATATTGAGTACTATATTCAATACCAGGGCTGTCTTTGTCTAATTTTTGTGTGAGGTAACATGAGGTCAGGGATGCTGCTGCAGTAAGAAACAGGCTGGCAGCGACTACACTGAACTGGCAGATCTAACATTGAATTTTATTATTACACTGTCAAAAACACTGTATGTGAAGCTAGTATTGTGGGAGATTCGCGTCCAGGACCAGAGTGATAAAAGTAATGATCAAAGCTAAAATATACACAGGTTATTACCCCTACCAAGGAAGTTTTGTTTTTGCCTGCATTGGTTTGTTTTTCTGTCTGTCTGTCTGTCAGCAACATTATGGAAAACCTACTGGACAAATCTCAATGATTTTTTCTGATGATCAATGGGATTAATTGAGCCTTTTTACCCAAGGAACAAATTGTTGCACTTTGGGTAAGATTAAAGAATGAGATCCTGTCTGAAAGGAACAAATGAAACAAAGCTGAACAACACAAGAAAACCCAGAAATCTTAAAAAACCCATTTCTCTTATAATTGGAGATTGTTTCAACAAGATAGTGTTGCTACCACAAGAGGGCAACAGTGTTCAGTCTGTAACATCTGTACTGATGGATTATGCTTTGGTGGAGGCCTGTACTCTCTGAGAGCTTTCTTGTTACAGGATATAGATATACTGAATTTTGAACAAATCTCTGAACAAAGCTAACTATACACAGTAACAAAAATGGCAACAAAAAAGATGTTTTATATACATGTGTTGATGATTTTATAAATTAACTTTTCAAATCATCTCAGGTTGTGTGTTAGTACAGAGAGGGTTGTAAGGGTAATAGTAGTCATTAGTTACTTGCCATATCTTCTGTAGTTAGTAGTGGGATTTAGATGAAAGAGTCAGTTTGCAGTACAGAATAAAACACCTTATTTGGCTCTACCATCAACTGGAGGCATTTATATTTGGATTCAGGTGAATCAGCTTGGTTTGGACTTGAATTTGCCATGAATACAACATTTACGGTCTCATCTGCTGAGCTCCAGCTGAGTGCCTTTTAGTGTGCTCATTTAGGTACAGCAAAGCATTTTTAGCCTATGATGTCAGTTCATTTCAGCTGAAAATGGACTGAAGCGGAGACTAAAACAGAGATGTGTCTCTCTGAGCCAACATCATTCAGAGCGACCTGCTGTTCCTCAAAGACAAAGTGATGTCTCTGTAGTGTATGTGTGTTTTCCTGAGTGGAAGCTTTTTTCTGCTGTCAAGTATTTGATTTCTGAACTTTTGCCTTGTTAGAGGCCTGCTATATGTCACATATTCTAAACTGTTGGTTAATAAAGCAGCAAGCTAAAACTCTTGGAGAGATAAAAGGAAGGGTGAAGGGAAGTGGAGAGGGAGAGAGGAGTGGGACAGAGAACAAGATGGATGGAGGGAAGAAGAGGATGAGTAAACAGGAGTGTATGAAGATGATTTACTGTTTAAACGGAGAGGAAGTGTGATGGTGGGAGGCAGAGGCGGGTAGGAACATTAATAGATGAAAGAGACAATGTGTACATCAACATACAGAGCATATAAATGCCTCCATGCTGGTGTTTATCTCTGTTCTTATTGTTTTGCACATCGTAAAAAGCTCTCAAACCCACACGCACATCCACACAACGTCCTGTGTTGTAACATGGGGCTACTCAAGCTCTAATGGGCCTGAATGAATTGCCTTAACAATGGCCATAAATTTCTCTCTACAAATCTGTCTGGTGGTAGTGTGCAGACATCATCAATACACAGCGTACAGTCTTACATACGTGCATGCATAGAGTACACAAAAGGAGGGCAGAGGGGCACGAGAGCTTTAACAGCGTGAGGGAGAAAATAAAAGCAGAGAGGGGAGGGGGAGGTGGGGAAAAGGGGTCATATGTGAGGAAATACAGAGTGGAAAAAAGACTTCAGTGGTGGCTGTGTTGGGTGGGCGAGGGGTGAGCTGTGCTGTGAACACGGTTAAGGAGCACTTGGGTGTGGAAGAAAGGGTGTTGGGGCCAGGAACCCCCAGATATTGTAGCATGTGTAACATGTGAATGTGGGTGCAGAGCTGCAGAAGGATCATATTATTTGCGGTCTGGTGACCCAATTATTGTGTAGACTCTGCATATGTGTGTGAGTGTGTGTGAATCATTCCTGGTACTCCTGTGCTTGCCTGCGGCTTCATGGTGACACCATGGCAAAAAAAAGAGAGAGAGCTCAGTGCCGCCTGTTGCTGGCTAACAGGGGAACTACATTAAACAACTCATCTGTCAATCCTGCAGTTGTTTTCTATGTATGATATGGATGTGAGTACATATATAAAACGATATAACCACTATTTCTTTCAACCATCCATATGATTAATCAATGAATTAATCATTGTGTTAACCTTGGGCACTTGTTGTTTTCTGCCTCCCAGTGCTGGCATCGCCGTAGGATTCTATGGAAACGGGGAGTCGAGTGATGGAGCCAATCGTTTGGCATACTCCCTCCGTCATGCCAACCGCACTGTATCCGGCGTGGAGAAACTGGTGAGTTTTCTATTACAATGCCTAACTGTCCATAAAACAACAAAAGAGCTCCACAATTAAAAATACACCTGATGACCATCCCTGTGTGTAGGTGACAGACAGCGCCCTTGCCTTAAACCAGACAGTGGAGGAGAGCTTGGTTCAGTTAGAGGTGGCCTTCCAGGACCAGACGGACTACGTGTCCATCGTCCAAAAGCTGCAGGGACAGCTGGACGAGCTGGTGAGGCTGATGGTTGATGTCCCCTTCTGGTCCAATACTGACATCTCCCTGGAGGATTTGGCCCGCAAGACGGAGGCCTTTGACTTTTACAGGTCCGTACTCACAAATATGTGTTTGGAATTGCAACAGTATTTGCTGGATTAAAGAGAGAACTCATGCTGCATGAAGTATAATTGTTAAAATCTGTAAAACTAGTAGCAATGCTTGTCTTGCAGTAAACTGGCAGTAACACTGAACAAGGAGAAATCCCAGTCACTGAGCTAATAACTTGGTTCAGAGTCATAAAAAATACATAAGTGCTTTCATTGTCACCCTGGCACATGTGAAATGTTTTCTACAGCACATGATAAAAGATGAATTAGCTCATTCCCCAAACACTACCACCTTCTGCTTTGTGGGTTCATGTTGTGTGTTAAAATCATTATCAGTCGATCCTGTATCTTCTGTTTATATGTGGTAAATCTGTACATTTACAGGTGGTTGGGGTACCTTGGCCTGCTGTTGTTCGACGTGCTTATTTGTCTTCTGGTGCTCTTTGGTCTGATACGCAATTCTAGAGGCACTCTGATTGGGTAGGTTACTTCACATCATCCTCCAAAACTTCCTCCTATTGGTTGAGCCTATTCCTGTAGCTGTATCTGCTGAAACTCTGTGATGCATGTGCTGTTGGTAAACTGAACCTTGGCTTTAAAAATATGTATTTCTTGTGTCCTTCAGAGTGTGTCTCCTGGGGGTTTTGACTCTGATACTCAGCTGGGGGTCTCTGGGCCTGGAACTGGCTGTCGCTGCTGTAAGTGTAACCATGGCAACACTGCCGAGCTCTCTGGCTCTGCAATGATGTAATCTCTACCCACTGCTGGAGCGAGTGTGTTCAGCGAGGACGTTACTGTAGCCTGATGTGTCATGTGTGCTTACCCTCTTACAGTCAGCCAGCGACTTCTGTGTTTCCCCGGATACCTACATCACCAGGGTAACCAAGGAAAACGCAGTCATCAACCAAGGTACACAGACAAGAAAATGCAGGACTGATGAATGGGAAGCAGTGAGAATTACAAACACAAACACTTGTCACATGCCTGTTGCTTGTAAAAAGTTTAATCAAAGGGTAAAAATTTCTTGTCAGATGATTGAATTTGATTAAAACCATCACAAAATACATCAAACAATCCAAAGAGAAAAAAAAATCATAGGTGTGTTGTTGTTTTTGTTAACCAGTGAGAAATGTCTTGGGAGCCCTTGAGGTCGGGAGGCTCTCCACTCCATCTTATAATTTATGAATAGTCTCAATTTTTTATGGCAAGTGAGAAATAGTAGGACACTGGTCAATGGACCCTCACAGGCGAACAGTGTTGAATGATAAATAAGCAGAAATATCCAGAATAGACTCCAGTTTCCTCACTGACAGATGAATCTCACCCTGACATGTTGTTTCTATTTTAAGAAACAAGTGTGTGTGTGTGTGTGTGTGTGTGTGTGAGAGAGTGTGTATCCAACGGGATTGTGTTTGATTGACGCTCTGGTATCTGAAAGCTCTTACACTCTCTCTGCTGACTGCAATGCTTCAGCAAGCCCGTTCTCCCCACTCGACTCAGTCTTCCTCCTGCTTGTCTCAAATGCACAAAAAAAAAAAAAAAAAATCCATTTGCTTTTTCATCTAAGATGATGCACGATCAGATCTCTCTCCTCATCCTTCTATATCCCTCTTTACCTCTCGATTGCTGCCTCCCTTCCTCTCCCTCCCTCACTTCCCTCTTTTCACTCATCTAATGAGTTCTGTTGTCTGTTGGTTGTTTCCGCTCTATCTATTTGCTGTAGAGCACAGATGTTGCCTTTGTGCCACACACACTCACAGTTACGCCTTTAATACTGAAAACAGGCCTTAATAGAGATACTGGGTTTAAAAAAATCTTCAGTACTGTTCTTTTGTTACACTGTACCTTCCAAACATATGCATTGCTATATTGTTTTTTTATTTTTTGGTGCATTCTCAGATATTCTGCAGTATTACTTGAGGTGCAGCTCCGGACAGATTAACCCCTTCCAGCAGGTAACTCCTCTTTTCCTGTCTGTCATTAGAATGCACTTTTTCCTTTCCTCCTTGGATTTGCAGGAATCAACGTGCAAAGTAATGTAATGATCTAAGTGATCTTTGTGTATGTGTCTGTGCCGCCGGTGCCTCTTTGTGTGTTTTGTAGAGGCTGTCAGGGAGTCACAAAGCATTGGTGGAGATGCAGGATGATGTGGCAGAGCTACTGAGATCAGCAACACGTGATTATGCCAACACCAAGGTACGTGTGTGCCTGTGTGTGCAATGATCTGTAGGTGTTTTTTGTTGTTGTTGTTTTTTTAAACCACAGATGAGTGGATTTGCATTAGTAGGAGCGAGATGAAAGTGCCAGCAGCACAAGTGCCAGCACGCGTGTTTATCCTGTATGTGTGAATGTATGTGGAGACGGACTATATATATGTCTATATATATTAGAGCGTGCATGTGCACCCTTTGTTGTGTGCAGGGGAGTCTTGAACAAATCCAGTCTGTGCTGAATTCCACTGAGGTTGGTCTTCACCAGCTGACTGCTCTGGTTGACTGTCGCAGCCTACATATGGTGAGTCACTTTGTGTGTTGTGTCACAAGAAAAAAAGTTTTCAAATCCCAGACTTTGTTCCCAGCTGACTCCTCTCCTCTCCTCCTCATGTAGGACTACGTCCAAGCATTGACCGGGCTGTGTTACGACGGGGTGGAGGGTCTCATCTACCTGGTTCTCTTCTCTTTTGTCACCGCTCTGATGTTCTCCTCTATTGTGTGCAGTGTGCCACATACCTGGCCTGGCAAGAGGTAACACACACACACATAGACACACACGCACACACACACAGTTATTCTCATACACTCACTCACACACAAACCACCCTAAATCCATCTTTTTAGTTTATCAGTACACTAACAACTGACATGTTACTTGCTCTAACTTCTCACTGTAACTGTCTGACTCAGTTCAGCTGATGGACTTTAAAACAGTGGAAAGACCCATAAAATATCTATCCAGTGCCCTTGCATGTCATTCTTTTCAGTGTATTTGCCTCCCGAACTGTTGTACCCCTCCGTACATCTTCCTGCCTGTCTTTGCATCCATCCACTTTTCTCTGCAAGTTTTGTTTATTTTATCATTTGCTGGTAGCACTGCCAGTCTGGCTGACTGTCTGTTTCTATGTTTGTACATCTTTCTGATTTTCTTTTCTCCTCTATGGACTCCGAGCACCAATGTTGCATTAGACTGTATATCACCACTTTTTTTTTTTTTTTTTTTTTCTGTGCCCCACTTCCTCCTTCTGTTCCTTCCCTTCCTCCTCTCTCCCTGTCCTGATTTGGAAATGCTTTGGGCTTCAGCGAATGATGATAAATATATACGTGAATGACCCTTGTGGTCAGATCAACAACCCAATCAAATAGCCATCCAAACAACCAAATAAATCTGTGGTAAAAATCGGAGCTCTAGACTATACGTGCAGCGATGGTGTTCACTCTGGTGAATCATTTGAATAATGAAACACAGCTGTGCTTTAATAGTTGTCTCTTATGCTTGTTTGTTGGGTATGAATCACCAGAAGTGCAAATCTTTGGCCCAGCAGGTACAAAGCAGTAATCCATAATGCCCCTGAATTTAACAAGAACAACTGCTCACTGGGTCTGTTCCTTGTTAGACTGATTGTGCTGCAACTGCTGAGTCTGTTTGATTTACTGCACAGCTTAACTCCATTTTGGTTGAAACAACATCACCTGGTGGCCAGTCGGGGTAGTAACATCTCCTCCACCTCATTGTCTCTGTTAAAACAGGGCCAGGCTAAAATATTCCTCACACAGCTCCCTCCCTGTTTGCTTCTTTGAAACATTTCCAGTCTGATGTGGCGGTGGACAGCTGATGCAGACTGGCAGAAAGCAACAAAGAGAAAAATACAGTAGCCTGAGTAATAAGGTCTACATATGCTCTTGTGCATGCATTGTGTGTAGAATCCAGTGCATTTCTGTAGCCAGAGATCCAACTTCCAAATCAGCACAAATCTTATTTGATGCCTCATTCTGTTGCGTTGCTGGCCGTTTTACATTTTTGACCATTTTATGTCTGAAAATGGTTTTTTGCCCGAATCTGCCATATTATCTCCTTTTTTCCTGATGTTTTTGCTTTAATTTCCATGGAGCACACAGAGATGCATGAATGATACCAAGGAAAAGGATTCGTGAAATT
This sequence comes from Pseudochromis fuscus, assembly GCA_900323345.1. Lineage (NCBI taxonomy): Eukaryota > Metazoa > Chordata > Actinopteri > Pseudochromidae > Pseudochromis > Pseudochromis fuscus. The sequence continues at coordinate 2,936 of OOFC01025410.1, read as the reverse complement.
TGATGCTGTTTGAACAATTTGACATGGACAGTAAATACCTGAAGGAAATCTTCTATGCCAATAGAGGGTGACTGCATGAAGGAAATGACTGCATGTTTCTACCTATTGAAAGAACTTTGAGAATATTCAAGCGTCTGTTATTTTCTTACACTTTGATATTATGTAATGATCGACAACAATAAAAACAAACCAAAAAAACAGCGTTATGTGTCCACTGTGGACTCCACTATTCTTGTGGTGAATCTGTTTTGTAGTTGAATGCTGCCCATGTACCTTTTCTTCTTGTTCAGCTGCTTTGGGGCTGGAGGCATGGCCTTACCCAGTCTTTTGTTTCGGGGGACTCCTGATAGTACAAGTACACCTTCCCCACTCCTAACCTCCTCTTCAACCACTTGTTTACACTCTGTTGTCTCTCTCGGATCTCCCTCCCCTCTACCTTTTCCCCTTCTATCCATCATGCCCTCTCGTGCCCTGCCCTTACCCTGACCAATTGAAGGACGGATGAGGAAGACGGAGAGGACGAGTCGGGTGCCTCGCGCGGCGGTGTGCACGATAACCTGTACCGCGTTCACATGCCCAGTCTCTACAGCTGTGGCTCCAGCTACGGTAGCGAAGCTAGCCTGCCCGCTACAGCCCACACTGTCAGCAATGCCCCCGTCACTGAATACATGTGAGTTAGCACCCACCGCTAGCTAGAGGCTAGCAGGATCAATACACTGCCTGCCATAGGTAGCTGATGCTTGCCCCCTGTGACCCAGACTAGCAGCATAGCAATGCTCACTGCCTGCGATATGATAAGTTAGACTAGCTATTCTTTATACTATGTATGGCTCGCATGCCCAGTGTGACGCACTGTCAACAATATCTGTCACTTAGTGAGTTAGAACCCGTCACTAGCTTCCCCTTTGATGCTGATAGATAAATAGCTGCTTGCGGTACCAGCGAGCCTGCCTGCTAAAGACACAATGTTAGCAACAACTTGATTGAAACAAAGTAAATTCATGTTTGCACTTGCATAGCAACAGTTAATAAGTTCACCCTGCTTGCTACGTGTTGTTGCCACAGAGTTGACTTGCTTGCTCTGAATACAGCAGAATATACAGAAGAACAAGAAGCATATTTATATATTTATTTACTCTGCCACTGCTTGTTACTCTAAGCTAATTATTCATAACTTGATAACTTTGAAAACATCAATCAGAAAGTAAACAGTATGGTTGTGCTGAAAGCGGATTATGTGTTTTATGTTTTGAATCCTTAGCAAAGCTTATGTATTGAAATATAACTACATTCAAAACATACCATAGAACAGTAGAGGTCTTTTTTTGTTTCAGACTGCCAGATAGTCTGCTTTGGCTTCAAACCAAAATCATGAAGATTAAGAGACTTGACATTTGCATTAAACAGGTAGCCCGTATAATAAAGGTTATAAAGTCTAATAAAAACAATTGTTCGTTGAATTTAAAATGAAATTTCAACAACAGGAGTCAGTGGCTCACAGGAAAACTACCAGTTGCCAAAAGGCCATAATCCTGGCAGATCAGCTATATAACTGGCAGTTACAAACTTTTGAAACCTCTTTGGCAGTAAAACAATCTTTAGATCTACAGTTAAATGACTAAAGTATACACTTATTTTTCCTTGTAGTATAATGGCCTTACTTACGTACAGTTTTTTTCAAAACTCAGAGCTTCAAATATAATATGTGCTGTCTTGTTTTTGTTTTTATCAGGCCACCAAGGAAAAATACACGTGGAGCTTAAACTATTTACTTGCAGGGGACATTTAAAGCTTTTTGTCATAATTCTTTTTAAAAAATCAGAAGTTGACCTGCAGATTTCTCCAACATATATTTATTTTAAAATATGTGGGTGAGGCCAGTTTCCTGTGGCTTTCCGCACTGATACACGTACTACTTTATACATTTTATACACTGTTCAGAAAGACTGTGGCAGAGGTGTTTAACCCACTGTATTTGGTACCCAGCTTAAGTCGCTCGTTCATAATTACTATAGAGGTTATTTGTCAGAGGGCATTTGAGTCATTATGTGAGTCGTAATGATAAGCATACCACAGAGCTCAGTGGCAGGGTGACCACATGCAGTAACCTCTTATTCTATAATGCAGGAGCCAGAACGCAAACTTTCAGAACCCTCGGTGTGAGAACACCCCCCTGATTGGCAGGGAGTCCCCTCCACCCTCTGTAAGTGCACACTTTCTAGAACACACTCTCCCTCAGCTATCTTCCAATACCCACAGTGCAGCTGGGAAATACTTCAAAACCCACAGAGATGACGCTGTTATTATCTTCTAAGTGTAATGAAGGAAGCACGGTGTAAATGATTCACTGTCCTATCTCTGATGTTTCATAGCATGCCATGTGTGGATATTGGAAGGTAGTCCCCTGTCCATACACCACTGCAAGTGTCCTCTGTGCTCAAACTAGACCGTGATCATGGATCGCCTTCATGAAGGTCATTTTGGCAGCCTGGGATAACTGGACGCTTGAAATGAAGCCTGCTGTTAGTAGGATTTGCACTCGCATCAAAAGAAGGGGTCGACTGTTTTGAAAAGTGCTGAGGTCATGTTAGACACAAAGTTGTCCTCTATTTCTGATGTACAAGTCTGGTTGGTTTCACCATGGCTGTCAGTGCTGTGTGAGGAGAACTTGCAGACCACATAACATGCTTTTTTTTTTTCTTTGTGCTGCTGAACAGCTCGGAGACATTGTTGAACACTTTTTAAAAAGTGAAATACTGACTGTGGACTGTTGTGGCTTCGACAAGGTGCTGCTGGGCCTGTAGCTGTGGATGTTACTCCATGCAGTATCAATTCAAAACTGTGGACTAACAACTTTTAAGCACATCTAGCACAGTGATTTTTTAGCACCTTTCAGGATGCATTCTTTGCTCCGTGCCACCTGACCCAACCCTGAG
>OOFC01025404.1:0-16332 GCA_900323345.1 Pseudochromis fuscus | reverse complement strand
CGGAGATGTATGAGATAGTATTAGCAGCTAGCAGCTAGCAATTAGCATTAAGATGTTGGGCTTAAGGTTTGTATAGTCTCTTGGTGTGGTGTGTTTTAAGTAGTATCTTAGCAGTCAGCATTAGCTGTTAGCATTAGCAGTTAGCACTAGTAGTTAGCATTAGCATTGTATAGTTTGTCTAGGGTGAGTTTTTTTCTGTGGTGAGTTTTAAGTATTAAAAGCATCTTAGCGCTTAGCATTAGCATGTAGTAGTAGCAAGTTTGGTGAGTTGGTTTGTGTAGTCTCAGTGTTTGGCTAGTGTAGGAGCAGTGTGAACTAGCACTAGGGGGAGTGACTCTGGGACACCTGAGTTCACCGCCTAGCCTCCTGGAGGTGTCGTGGAACTAAGTAGGTGAAACACCGATGAAGGGAGGTTTCCACCTGATGACCCTCAGAGATGTGTTAGGAATCACTGCTCACGGGTGTGTATGGTGATAGGTTAGGGGTCCTAGGGCCTTCACTGAGTGTAAATCCTTGTTGTGAGCTCAAGTCTGTTGTGTTTTAGATCAACTGTATTTATCTGTAGACACTGTTACATAGAGGATCAAAGGTTGGTTAATCATGTCAAAAAACAACCATTTCTATGGGACTATTTATTAACTTACCACATAATAAAAAAAATAATAAAATGTATTATGTACTTAGTTTTCTTTTTCCTGTTTAATTACATCCCTGATTATGTGGCTCAGTGGCACAGCTATTCAAATTAAACCGTGTTTGACATGGATGTTTGATAGGCTGACAGCAAACAAATAAAAACAACTGAGCAGAAATGGATCGTTTTTTTCATACTCAATATTTTCAGAGCAGGGGTCAAATCTTTTAAAATAAATCTTCCCATTGACCAAAAATGTCTCATTAAAATCCGATGAAATAGATGAAGCATTCCCTCACCAGACAGAAACACCAGTAAGCAGCTGAAACATAACAACCGCTCACACCACTGTGTGTGTTCTCCGACCTCGACCCCCTTTATCGTATGCACCGATCGTCCCCTTCACTCCCAGAGCAGGGAGACCTCATTAAGGCAGGTTAAGGCAACCCGCTAATGGTTCCTCTCAGTGCTAATAACACGAGGTCACCTAATATTACACACTGCTTTGTTCCATTCATCCAGCTATTTATCATGTATTATTAACACCAAGGTATCGTGAAATCACTGCTATAATCATAATAATGTCCTTGTGGCCTGGGTTAAGACGGGCACCACTCAGTGTGTTAGCAGGTGACTTATGGGCAGCAGAGTCGGCGCTGCCTCCACCTGATGAATATTTCACAGCAAACTCAGTTACATGCATTAACAACCCAGTATCAAGCTACGGTTATTTTCTATATGTTGTGTGCTGCATGAACTGTGATGCATTTTTAATTGCATGATGTAATAAGTACTATGTATGTAATGAGATTTAAAAGCCTGCTGTAGACAGATACTCAGCTAACAATGTTATCCAGGCTCTTGAATGTTAACAGCGTTAGGATTAAATAATTCAATATTTTCATATCCCAGCATTATCAACGATTCTACAGAGTACAAAATATCTGGGTGATAGATGTAATAAATACGTCCGCAGAATATTTTATGTCAGAATAAAACAGAGGCTTAGCTGCCTCCCAAGCCAATTCAGTTTATTCCCTTCATCTTTATTTCAAAAGCACATGTCCTATATTTGTTTGCATAAAGCAAAGGTTTGTCTCAAATGTGCCAGTTTCAGTATCCTCATTCCTCAGCCTTCCAAATATTCAGAGGCCAAGGGCCAAGACTCGGTAGCTTTTCAGCATCTGTTTAGAATATGAAGCATGCTGTTAAATCACATGCAGGCCTTTTTTCTAGACTTTGGGAATCTTGCCTCGGTCATTGTAATGGGCAACGTTGCATTGCCAAGCAGGCAAGCTGATGTGATTTAGCATAATTTGAATAATGCCATTCATGGAAATGTGCAAGGGTGATGAAATTTTAATGGAGCTTGGGATAACACAACTGCTCCTCAATTACAATAGCTTTCTCCAAGACTCTGAGGCCTCAATCGTAACATGGATTATTTCATTACTGTACTATCAATGCTTTTATTGGACTCACTTAATTACTATGGATATCTCTATTGTTGCAGAGTAAGAAGAATCTGCGGAGCCTTCTCTTCTTCTTAGCCAGAGTTCAGCGAGCTCATCCTGTTTGCTTTGAGGGGATGCTGCTGTGTAATGCTGGTGTTTGTAGAAATCTGGAAATCATTTCAGCCATCGACTGTTGCACGGCTGAGCTGCATATTTAATATGAAGAGTCTGCGTGGTAAAAAATTTAGATCATAAAGGTGGTGTTGTGCTAAAGTTAGTAAGGGCTGGTTCCACACTGTCGAAAGAGGACCTACCAGGAATTACACTGCATGTGCATTGGACTGAGCTGAACTGCACTGCACTGCACACACACTCCAGTCAATAAGCTAAATATGACTGTAGCTGCTGAGGCACTACTGCACAATCCATCACACTGCACTGTTGTTTCTAATGCCCACCGGCTGGCTTATTCACAAACTGTTTTCGCTAACCATCCACCGTGTTTTTGAAAGATGTATGTTTTGTGTAATTTGCCGACCCCGCCTTCGCCATCTATTGCAGATGTGGGATTATGGTTGAATTACATAACAGGGTACTTGCAGCCAAGCAGTTTTATTGGCCTGAAACCTTTTCCAGCAGTGCAGATAATACCCATAAAGCAGGACAAGCTGAGCTTTATTCCTATTCTGTCAAAACTGGGGAAGTAGTTAATGATATTTCCTGTTTTAGCTTTAAAGACTTTCTGAAGTTTCTTATTGTCACAACTTTATTAAGTTGCTGGCAAAGGCTGTGTATAAGTGTTGGACATAGTCACTGTGACGCCACCGGTTAGTTTGTGGAGTTTGGTATTTGAACGTCGCCATGTTGGTTTTTTTGGAGCCAGAAGCGACCATATTTGGATATAAATGGGGGAGGAGTGAGGAGGCAGGCCTGACCCTCAAACCTGAGGATGCCAATGTGTATAAGACAGAGTTTACCTGTAAATCACTGGAGACCAGACCTGCCAATCACACTAATCACACCCCTAAATATTCCTCTTTTTGAATACTAATATCAAGTTAATGGTGAAATGTTTCTCAATTGGACGACTAGATGACTAATAAGAAGAGTTGACTTTTTGAATTGAAGCCAGAGAATTTTTTGAAGCCATCATCTAGTGGCCATTGATGGTACTGCAGTTTTTTGCACTCCCACGCTGCACACCCAGTAGCTACGTCCATCTTTTGTATAAACTCCATGATTGCTGGGCAGGTTTGAAAGATGTTAAACACTTTGAAAAGCACCGTGAATGTGAGTACATCTAAATGAACACTGTATTCTGATGTAACCATAAGCAGTAAATATTATTAGACTCTAGTGGCCGATTCTGTACGCCACTGTTTCATTTGACTCACAGCATCTGTAACCCTCCAACCTTGGAAGTGTGACAGTGACACTGTGATGCCAAATGTTTGGTATCCGGCTCTCTGTGCATTAACACCATCATCTGTTCAAATCAGTGGACACCGGCCACAAAGTCTCCTCTTTCCCTTCGCCCTCACTTCCTTAGAGATTACTGCACCAATTAAACTGCTGTTTCCTGACATCCTCCCATCAAAGAGGCAAAGCGGTCGGTTTTATTCTTCACATCAAAGGCTATTATTCCTTTGTTTCTCTTTTCAAATCAACATCTACCCTCAGGATGTGTGAGTTTTCGCTCTCATTTTTCCTTCCCTCCCTACCCTGAGTCAGTCTTCTCTGAACTCAGCCATAATGGAAATGGCAATGCAAAAACAAAGACAACAAGACATGTGTTCCCAGTAGCACTCCTGAGATATCAAATTGTTTATTGTCTTTCCGTCGTCTCTCTCTTTTTTCCTGTGTGTATCGTTGCTTTTTATTCTGACACAACATGTGAGAAGAAGGCAGCAGCTAGTAGTTTTATATGGGGAACACATCACAACACAGCACCGCAGCCATGTAACGGCGAGTAAAGGTTTAAAAATGTATGATCCATGTGCATTATGTATAACAATGTTTTAAATATAAGAACTCCTTCGCTCTGTTGAGACTTTTGTCTGTATGGTCCTGGTTTATCAGGTGTGATTGATCTCAGCAGGATTTTGCATTGCTGGAGACAGAAAGCAGAAACTAAATAATCCGATACAAAATACGATCGCACAATAGCAGGGATGAGCACACAAACTGACTCCCCGTCACATCTACCAGACGACTGCTGATGGGTTCGCACACTGCTGCTCCCTGTGCGTAAAAAGACATTTAAACTGTGATCACAACTATGCATCGGTATATGCTGCAGACATCAAAACAACTCGGCTAAACATGATGTGTTTGTGCTGTATAATTACAGGAGGGTCCACAACACGGGGAAACTGTGAAGCTGTAAAACTCCCTGTATTTGCTTTGGTTCTGCTTTTCTATTTGAAGCCAAACACGTCTTCTTTAAAGGATGTACACAGCATTCGACTGTTCTCTAGAGGCATAGGCATGCAGTAATGTATGTGCTTTGTTTTTTTATGTCCTCAAGAAAAATCCGCAGAAGGGACATTTTGCCAATCTGACATTTTAAAGTACTACTTCATTGTTTGATTTTTGGTGAAAACTGGTGATACATCATCTTCAGCACATGTTTCCTTTCTTGCCAATTCCTGTGAAGCTTTTAACTCAGATTCGAGCCTTTCCCCAGATGTTGACGCTACAACAAACAGCACTGTATGATATTTTGCAGCAAAAAATTCAATGACAGATTGCACCATACGAGCATGAAAGAAACTCTAAGTGCATTAATTAATTTAAGGAGACAGTTTGATTTTTAAGAGGAAAAAAATGCTTTTAAAACAACCTGTTGTTAAGATGTGCCTAGTGCTTTCTGCTTTCATTATCTCTAAGAATGACAGCCAATAAAAAAAAAGACCAGGTTGTAGCAATAAAAAAAAAAAAAACTTTATCGTTAAACAGCTTGAAGGTCGAGTGCCAACAGCCTTTGAAGTTTAGTGTCCATCTAATTAAAGTATTGGGAAACTTTAATCAAAAGGTACTTTGCCAACAGTATTGAAGCAATTACCACAGTCCCAGAATCCTTTTCAAACTGCTCAATTATGCCATAGATGCAGCTCCTGTTTATTTTACACTGATTCTTCCCAAGAGAAATATGAGAAAACTGAGCAGATTTCTCTCTTTTTAACTGATACATTGCTTCATGAGATAGATTACTTCTCTGAAACTGTTCAAATCTCCACACCAGTGCTGTCAAAAATCAGCCCAATTTAAATAACACCTCCACTTGTTCCCCTGAAATTCATTACCCTGGTGTATTCATTAAAGTGCCAGTCTGTAGTTGCTGCACCTCCTCTCACCAAGTTTGCTTGATTCACGTGCCAATAATAACCATATAACTCAGTCGGCGTGGTCCTCGTCGCCAGTGTTAACAGATGCTTTGTATCTCCAACCTTGAGCAAGAACGTCACTCGTTACTGTGGCCGCACAGTGGAACTAATGACATAGCTCGTTGCTGCATTATATTACCATCATCAATGTTACCAGCTCCATTTGTCATCTATGACATGTCAAAGATCCTGTTTACACTTGGGTTTAAGATGCGTCTGGGGTAATCAGATCACTTGTGGATGGTGCTAAATACAAGTGTGAACAGGCACCGTGATGTACTGAGATCTGGAGGTGGTCTGGGATGCATCTGACCACATATCTTTTTTATTATAAACTCTAATGCATAATCCCCAATAAGGACAGAACAGATAACATGTCATCAATGCAGCACCGTGCAGCACCGTGCAAAAGTTGGTTGTTTAGGGAAAGCGTGGCACATTTTGATGGAGAGGAGCACAGACAGGTCAAGGGAATGTGGTTTAAGTGCCAATTAGACTCAATACGCTATTTTAATTTTGGCAGGAGTAGGGCTGCAACGATTATTCAACATAGTCGATTACGTCGTTCATAAATCGACGCGGAAATTCAACAATCGATGAGTCGTGTTATTGTTTCGTTATTGGTAAAATCAAATACCAGCCGGGAAAAAGCCATCTGTACTTGTAGTTCCCCACAGGAACTGATGGGGGCAGTATCGCTCCCACTGTTTACGGTATTGACAGAAACAGACAGGAAGAAGAAGAAGCGGAAGCACGACAGTGACAGGCAGCAGAGCCAACCAATAAAGAGGGAAGATGCGAAACATCACGGCTTTTTGGGTTTTACGTTTTTTTTTTTTTTTAAAGGTGAGATAGTATGTTGGCCCTCTTTATGGGAAATGAGATTACAAAAAAACCAAGACGGACAGTCGACCGACACAAAGTATTACACACAGACTCTGCAGGAAGGAGGTTTCACTGAAGCACTTCCTGTTTAAAATGCCACATTAACGGGAGGCATGCGATAGTTGGGGATTCTGCTAGCAGTTAAGCTAACCTGTCGCCCAGCTTGTGACAAACCACCCTCATGCAAATTTTTATTGTTTGGCAGCACTGTTTGTTATTGCACCTTAACATGCATTTCTTATACAATTATTTGATTAATCGATGGAGTAAGCAATAGATTATTTGATTACTAAAATATTCATTAGCGGCAGCCCTAGGCAGGAGACTCGATGCAGAGGAAGTTGGACGACTCATATAGCAACCTGGCAGCAGTTATGTCGTTGGTCAGCACGAGGGTTTGGAGACACATGGTAAATACAGGTGTAAATATAAGATGTGTCTCAGCTGTCCACTTGTGATCTGATCGCCCAAAACACATGTTGAGTTTCGGGTGATCGGATCAAAAGTGGACAGCGTAAATACAAGTATGAACAACCACCAAAATGCATTGAGATCCAATCACTCAAACCACATGTGGAGGTGGTGTGGGATGCATCTGACCACATGATGAGGACATGACAAAAAAATGCAGCTGCTTTTCTTGCATTTAGTCTCCTTCATCTTGTCCTGTGATCATTTGTAGCTCGTAAACGATTTTGTCAGTCCATAGATGTACAATAGCTCTTAAGTCCTTTTACCTTCTCCTCTCTTTTAGGTAACATTGTTTTCTGTTTGTATACTGTGCTGATGAGTTGCATGATAACTGCCTGAGCCCTGATGTTGCCGTAGTGACACCAAACACAGGTGGTCAGCAGTACAGTTTGGAGACACATGCTGAATACAGCTGTGAACACAGATGTGTCTCATGTGTCCACTTGTGATCTGATCACAAATGCATGCCAAAACTGTACAACCCCAGGTGTAAACATGGTCAAAGTGTCTCTTGTGAATGAGATGCATGATTTTTAAAGGTTTGAAAGAAGAAAGGCAAAAAAAATGTAGGCATCACCATTTTAAGCTGCACAAATAAACAAATGCTGCTGATGTTCAGGAAGGATTAACACTTCAACAGTTTCCCGCTTTAGTCTGCAACTAATCCCATCACTTTTCAGCCCATCTCAGCAACACGTGTCGGACAGATCGAACATGCCTCCGCCGCACAGCAGCCAGAATTCATTCCATTGACCCAACATGGCTGCGGAGTAAAAACTCTAGGTTAAATGAAGAGGCTGCACCATCCATCCTTGACACCCAACTAGCAGAGGGTGTCACCGCTGACAGCTTCCATACAACATGACAGAATGATGAGCCAGTGGTGCAGAGGTGAGAAACTGAGCAGAGCGTGTGCTGTGTTGCTATATGACCTCCGGGATGAAAATACTTCATCACAAAGATTTTTTTTTTCCCCCTTCACAATGTCAGACACATTCCCAAAATGTAAATGTAAGTGCATGAAACAAGATGTGTTAGGGCCAGTTTTTCCAATTTAAATTTCAATAGGAATTTTATTTAAACTTGAATGGTAACTAATTTGTTTCACATTAACCTTTATAGCCAAACGCATCATGTTTGATAGTTGAGTTTCTGAAAATTCTGCATCAGTGTGATATATTTAAGTTCATTAAGAAAAAAATTAAATGAAATAAAAAATCTGTGTATGTCTGTGTGTGTGTGTGTATATATACCGTATTTTCCAGACTATTAAGTGCACCTGTCTATAAGCCGCTATTGAATTTATTCCAACACTCTGACCAGGTCTGATGTGACGGAGCTTGCTAGCTTGTAAAAAGCTAACGAGCTCCCTGCCGCCAATACATAAGCCACACTGGTGCTTAAGCCGCAGGGTTCAAAGCGTCGGAAAAAAGTAGCAGCTTATAGTCCAGAAAATACGGTATCCAGAAGGTTCAATAAAAACTCTTTTTTTTTTAAATCTGAATTTTCTGGCAATTATTTCATGGTTCAGGCTTCACAGGGTTAAAAAAAAAAAAAAAGCTAAATATTTATGATTTCTGTTTACAAAGCACTTAATTTTCAGAAGACATGTCCAGCTGCAGTGAATATTTTCCAGTGAGTAGATCAAGCCTCACCATGCTGACAAATTAAGCAAAGCATCCACTACCAACAACTGGTGGATTCAAAGGGCCAATGGGTCAGTACGCTCTTACAAGGTCTCCAGTTACCACTAATTTTGAGGTCTCATGTTTGACCCACTAATGAAAAAAAAAAAAATATCTAACAACAAATAACAGCTAGCATTTCCACACTACATTTCATCACAACAATCTCCATCTTTGCTTTTTTATCGCAGAACCTCTACTTACCTCATAATTTTCATAAACACTTGACCTTTAAGGAAACAGGTTTAAAACCAAACTTCAATTTTAACACATACATATTAATAGCATTCTTAAGGTCAAAACTGGATGAGGCTTCAGCTGAAAACCTGCAGTGGTGTTAAAATAAAAACTCTTGGGGCATTTGTGATGTGTGGAGGAACAGGATTTTAGCTAATGGAAGTCAAAGGTTAGACAGTGTTGTCCTTCGCTGCCTTTAAATGTTGAGTATTGAACCGGGCTGCGTTTTGTTTATTATAAACTGTACACTGTGTGGTATTCTGAGGTGATTTTTTGAAGCATAATTAGCATCATATACTGATGTATCTCTGGCACATCGAGCTCTTGTGCTCCTCCGTGTGATTTACATTACTCTATCGTAATTTATTATTGCAACAATTAATAACAGAGGCGCCTCCGACAATGCAAAATGATTTAAGAGTAACTGACTGCAAAGTAGATTTCTCATATGTAATTAGTGTTTTCTTGGGCAGTCCAATCTTAATTTGTGAACATGAACAGGAAATTGCTTTCAAAGCTTCCAAAGCGGAGGAGCCGGGGCTGACTAATTAATAGCAGCGAGGCACAAACACTGAAGCTCAGGATTCAATAATGTATCAGTGAAGAGGCTGAGTCAGTACATAAGTCGATTTGTAATGGATATGGGTGCGTGTTTAGTTGGTATTATAGTGACATATCTCAAATGTATGCTAATCTTTCTGGATGTTTTTTGTAGTATTTTGAGTTTTTTTAGATCTAAACCTCATTGGTCCTTGATGTAGATTATTTTTCAGTCTTTGTAAATCTGCTGGAGCGATGAAACAGCGTTTCTTCAAAAAGACACGGCTGCGGTGGAGATCAGAGTCGAACATAATGTTGAAAACTCCCCCATTACTGTTCAGTTGGTTTTAGATTTAGCAGCTGTGACGACCATAACATATGGTTTGCATCATTTTTTATTCACAAACAATCCAGTGAACTCTGGCGCCCTGCATGGAAGCATCCAGATAGATTATGTTTCTCCACTTCCTTTATTTTTCCTTGAATTTGTCATATGTGTTTGGGTTCGTTTGTGGATGTGATGGCAGGGTTTGGAGCAGCATTACAGACATTCCTTGGACATGAATTTCCCAGCTGTAATGACCCGCGAATTGAATGAACATTAATTATCTTGTGCAGTGTTGTTGCAGTAAAATTGAGATATTAGTCATCTCGATCCACACATACTGAAAAAGGCTGACTTGGTTTTATCCACAACTAGGTAAATATTGGACTAACTACATGCTGGGTTAGTTAAATCCTGCAGGAGGACTTGTTTTACCCAACATTTTATTGTTTTTAACCAGTAGTTTGTTATTTTTATCCAACATTTTCTTGTTTTTATTCAACATTGTTGTTTCTACCCAACATTTTATTAGTTTTTTCCCCAGCATTATTACTGTTTTCATCTAGCATTTTATTTTTACCCAACACTTATTGTTTTTACCCATAATTTTTATGTTTTTATCCATCACTTTGTTATTTTTACCCAACATTTTGTAGTTTATATTCATCATTTTATTGTTTTTACCCAACTTTGTATTATTTTTACCCAACTGTATTTTATCTAGAATTTTATTTTTATCCAACATTTTATTGTTTTTTTCCATCATTTTGCTATTTTCACCCAACATATTGTTGTTTTTATCGAACATTTTGGTGTTTATACTCAACGTTTTATTATTTTTACCTATCATTTTTTATGTTTTTATCCAGCATTTTGTTGTTTTCACACAACATTTTATTGTTTTTATCCAATATGTTGTTTTTAAATGCTCTCCTTCATGGGTTAAATGAACCATGTATCAACGGGCATGTAATAATAATACATTTTATTGATAAATCACTTTAACGTACTCAAAGATGATGTACTTTGACCAATATTTACCCCGTTGTGATTTAAAACAGCATTTTTTTCGGGTGTGTTTGAATACCTTCTGACTGTTATTGTGCTGCTCTCCAGAGCTCCGGCAATTAATGTGCGTTGTATCTCCAGATCTATCAGATGTGAAATTCCTATTAAGTGTTTTATGTAGCACCATATCAGAGAGACTTTTGAGACCGTTTTGATTTTTTTCCAACACAACATCTCGCTGAAATGAAACTGATAAGATAAAGCAAATAATGTCAATAATTAACTAAAATGTGATGATTTGTCTAGTTTTGTATAAAAGTTTAATTATGGATCTAAAACATTCAAAGGGCTGCTGTATCTACAGTACCCACAGTTTCCAATTATAGATAAAAGACTGATTAAGATTTTCAGATTTACAATGATGAAAACCTCTTTTTGCAGTTCTACAAAATAATGTCAGTTATTGCTTTAACTCAACCAATTATATCTCTTAGTGGCACTCGACTGGAAACACAGAGCTATCTGCGGTGTAAAAGGTGCGCTCCAGGGATGTTTGACACATGGTGGAGGGGTTGAGTCCTGCTTTCTGCTGAGAGAAAGTTCCTCTTGTTAAGTAAATGCAAGGGTCCCGGGTCCTTCTCCCTAATGGTGTGGCGTCACTTTGGGGAGCACAAAGCAGAAGCCTGAATACCAATGGGACGCTGCGAGGTCCTTGAAGGAACACCACCACCAGCGGACAAACACTGCCAATTAGCACAGGGCCCCTACTCATCAGCCATGTGTTCACATCTGATTAACAGAACACATTCACCGCATCAGGTCCAGGCAAACACAAAACCTTTCCCTGGGGCACTTGGCTTTCTCCTCATATCCTTATTTATGTCAATTAAAAAGGCTTTATTATGATGCTAACTGTGAGACCACTCTGCAGAGCGTGGTGGAGAAAAGGAGCAAACCGGTTACTGTACTGCACCTTTGTTTCCTCCCATCCAGAGATCTTCACCAAAAGACCCGAACAAAAATCATACGCTCGCTGTGGCCTTCTTCAACACAGTCTGAAGAGGGCAGGAACTGGGAATCGACTACTTTTTAATGGCTGCGTACTATTTTTTTTTGCTCATCTTGAGTGGCTTGTGTAAAGCACGCAGATGAATAAAAGTCTCTTGTGCTGCCTGAAAGGTGTGGCATTGTTCTGCTGGTGGCACAGCTGCCTCTCAGGAAGCATCACCTGGCAGGCAGGTCAACACTGGATCAGTCTGTGGCCTTTTATTACAAGGAAAAAAAAATAGAAAAACATGCTTTATAACATTACCGCTGGTTTGTATCACTGGATTTATCAAATTTAATCTGTGTTAAAGTGCAATTTTCATTTCATTTATCAACATTTCATTTAAGAAATTACAACATGTAGTCGTACAACATGTAGATGTAGTCCACAGACAAATCTGTGATTCAATGGATTTTTGAAGAATACAAAGTATTTTTTTAAATACAAAAATCTGAATGACTCTGAATGTCTAACTGTAAAAAAACATTTTTTTTTTAAAGAAAGTGTTGTACATTCACAAATTTGCACAAATAGACAAAAGAGTAAAAATCTATTTTAATTTCTAAAATTTGACACATATTAATTTTACATAGATTTGTGTGTTCATTAACAAATATCTACAAATATACATCAGGGACATTGAAAGTCTTTTACCAATGTCATTCTTTTTTGTGTTAATATCCTTCATTAAACATTAAAAAGTCAAAATGATACAGGATTTCATGAAAAATGAAACCTATAAACTACACTTTAATTTCAGAGAGTAAGCATTCGTTTCCAAATTTGTTATTTTCTAATATTTGATGACATTTTCAGCTGCTGAAAAATGACTGTTTTTATTTTATTTCACTGTGCATTGCTCTAATCCAGCTTTATAATGACAATCACGCTGTTACATGACGTACATAACCACACACCTACATGATGTCTGAAGCATATTATTTTTTAACAAAGAAAAGCTCACTCAGCTAATACTGAATCTGCCCTGTCAGTTCCTACCTACAATAAAATGCAGCTAACGGAGCAGGAGATTCAGACGGTGTCCATAAAGATTTCTAACTCTATTTTGTCACATATGCTATATACAAAGTGAAATTCTTTTGTTACAATGTCACAGGGCAGCCTTTGTTCAGCACCCTAGGGTCACTGCTGTATCCAATGGAATCAATCAGAAAACAGACTATTAATAATTCGGGAGTAATGACGTAAATTGCAGTGTAGTTGGTCCTACACTGTAATATGTTGGTTATCATAATCCCAGATCCCTTTGTTGAAAGAAATACTTACACCATTACCCCATTATCAAATACCGAGTATATGTCTATCCACCATTCAAATACATTTCTTTTCAACATCAAACACAACATGTTGACAATGAACTTGAGCTCCAGTACAATGTAGTAATGTTACAGTTTCCTCATTACACAAGCAGCGTGGAGTTCTGCCTCCATAATAAGTGGCATCATCACCTTATTTACTTGTGATTACATGATTGCTTCTTGTGTGCTCTGAGACCTTGTGTAGGAGCTACATAGTGGCTGCAAACAGCAGGTGACATTCTGTCAGACATCTGTTTTTTAATGATCCTGATGCCTGCAGCACAATGATGCAAATCTGTCATCACACAATGAGCAGCGTGGCTCACTTGACCCTGTTGTTTTGTATGAGAAAAAGTGTTCCTGCTGTATTGCACTAATCTGATGAAATGTGTTTAATATTGTTTGTACACTTTTCAAAAAGCAGAGGCTTTATTGCAGGCAAAGCCAACAGAAGGCATGGCATAAGAGTGCTGACAGGAATATTAAGTGAGGCAGCCTGAGCAATATAGAATATAAATGAGGTTATTTTACACTGCAGAGCTCTGCAAACCGACGCACAGACTTCTCTCTTTGTAATAAATCATTCCCATTCAGACAGCCTCTACTCTTAGGGCATTGTTTAATATTATCTGCAATAGAGGGGAGAAATAAATTGGTTTACATTGCAAAAAAGGTGCTGTGGTTGGAATGCATGATATGATGATGAAAGATAGAATATACTTGACTTATTGATGATAATGAACTTGCAGGAGAATCTTGCATGGAGGGTGTCATGTGGGAGTAATATTAAGAGGGTGGGGTGTGTGGGGGGGTGGGGGTGAGAAATCCCAAGTAAGCAGTAAATGTAGCAGAGTAAGATTTTCTGAAATAGCATTTTAGTCCCTACCTACCCTCCCCTCCTTTCAATAGAACAACATAAAAATGCAATTTATGTCTACACCCCAGCCAACAATACTGCTTGTGCAGCGGTGAGATAAATATTTTGTCAGAGATGCCGAGGGCTAAAGATGAAGTGACAATTACTCCCCTCAAGAAACACTTCTTGCTTGTGTGCCATTGTGGGTATTGTGGCAGAGACAACCTTCAGTAGATCACTTCTTTTCCCTCTGATTTGCAGTTACAAAAAAAGGACTGGTGTTGTGTGATATACGTTGGCTTTTGCACAAAGTGTTCTGGTTATTTTACTCAGATTGAGAGCTGTGATTGAGATGAGTAAACCTTTTCACTGTGGCCTGTCTGCGGCGAGATCCAAGATCAACAATGAAGGGAAGGCATCAGAGGGAAGGAGGAGGGTGGAGGGGGGAGAAAGAGAGAAAAAAAAAACAGTATTTTTTTGCTCTGCTGCCTGCGCTCGTCAGAACACTGAGAACTCGGTGACATTGAGAATTATACCTCCACGTCAAATGTGTTGCAACAATCCCAAAATGAGAACATCGTGCCAAAGCTATTCCCAGCAGAACAGTTACATAAGTGAGACAGCCACTGAGCACAAAGATGTGAACACTTCAAAGGTGAATTTAAGAACTATCCACTTTTACTGCATTACCCATATGTGACAGTGTCTGATGAAAAGAGCTGGGTACAATCTTCCTCCTCTCTCCACTGATGTGAAACTGTGGACACATGCAAATTGTGCGCCGTGACATCTGATACTGCATATCAAATGTGACAAATTTGATTTCATCCACGTGATAAGTTATTAACAAAGTGTGTTTTAAATCTACCAACCTGAACCTGCAGGACACGTTACCTGCTCGGTGGGATATAAAGCAGGTGCTTCTCAGTGCTGCATTTGATTGACAGAGAAGGTGTGTAAGGAGATCAGGGGGAGAGTGTGATACCTGTAATTCTTTTAGGAGATGAGATTCACACCATTCTATAGTGGGAAATGAAAGTTGGCTTCAAGTGGGCCTTTCTCCTTTGAATTGGAGCCAGAATCATTAGGATTTACAAAACTCTGGCGTCGGGGCTCGGTGGCTCATTATTCTCCCGTTGTTGCCTCGTCCCATATCTACCCGTGCACAGCGCTGCCCTCCAACACCCCCGTGTTCAGAGATAGGAGGGCGCCGCGGTCCTCTCTGATCAGATACACAATCAGGATACTTGGTTAAAGATTGGACTGTATGCGGTAGTGCACCTGCTCAGTGGATGAAATATGATTTGAGGCTCAGGTGATTCTAACTGTTTTATTATATCATTATCTCTCAGGTGATGCTTAAACATTTGTGGTAAATGCACATGTATGTATAGTTAACGGTTTGAAAACAAGACAACATTAGACCTTTGGGACTGTTGTATACTGATACTGAAGGCTAAGTGAGCTACATGTAGGTTGTGCTGGACGAGAAAATGCTTTGAAAATGATTTCATTTTTCTGCAGTGATTTTGCACCCGAGCCTTCTCCAGTAGGTGTAAAGTGTTGTGCTGCCACAGGTAATTTCCCTGGTGCAATAATAGCATGTGAGTCACTACAAATAGCTTGTTATGTCATTTGGTTTCAGTGCAAACAGCTAAAGGTTTAGAAGATGGGATGTAGTCACATGTTGATAGCTTGTAATATCGAGGTCATGTAAAGAGAATTTCAGGAATATTTGATCATTAATGAAAAGTTATTAGCATTTTTGTATGGCAGTCATAATGTGGTTACTGATCGGCCATGATGATGACATCACGTGGGCTCAAGGCTGAATCTGTTGTAACTCGGAGCGCAGTGAAAACAGTTTGGTTGCAGATTCTCCTGTGGTGACAACAGTGAGTGATGTAACAACAATCTCAATGCTTCTGAAGTTCAACTCACCATGTGTAGCTGAGCCCCTGTGATGTCAGAGCATTTCAACCAATGAGAAAAGCCCATTTGGAATATTTTATGAAATCATCCATGATTACAGAATTCTGAGTGTTAGATTGATAACTTAGGCCCCGTCCACAAGGAGACAGGTTTCAGTGTAACGCCAAAGTTTTTTATCGTGTACGCCTTGCGTCCACACGGAGACGGAGATTTGGCAGCTGAAACCGATACTTTTTAAAACCGGGTCCCAGAGTGGGAAAGGGATGGCAAATACGCATTCTCCTCAAACGCTGCTGCTGTAGCCCCGCCTCTGACCCTTAACTCGCCTGTGCTACCCCGACAACAACAGTAAAAATGGCGGAACACAGCGTGGCGTTAGTGCTGCAGCAGCTACTGGGCTTGTTTTGACTTCTACAGCAAAATCTTCTGAAACTACACAACTACCGTGAACAACAAGTGTGTGTTGTTGTGGGTGTTGGTTTTACCTCGTATGAGTTTAATGCGCATGCTCCGTGTCTTCTTCCTTGTTTTGGTGTGTTTCTGTGGAAGCGT
>OOFC01025402.1:0-16744 GCA_900323345.1 Pseudochromis fuscus | reverse complement strand
GGGGGAGCTAATTACCCTTTTATTACCGGGGACCGAACCCTCATCCCAGGAGGGCTCGCCTGGCCCTGTTTGAGACGAGGAGGATCCGGCACGCCACATTACCTCGGCTGCTCAGTCTTCCTGCTGTAATGCATGTCACATTAAGAGCTGCATGTACACACCGGGAGCCTGGGCTGCTTCTCTAAATGTGCACATTTCATTTAGGGTCGCTCCTCCTCACACACAACACCTTTGTTTTTCATTCTGGTACAAAGCAGGGAGGACGCTGGGGAGACCTGCTGGATGTGAGACTGATTGTTTGGATGCCATGTTCACAGGGTCCACGGCCCACAGAGACTCTGGATGTACTGTGACAACACAACATGTTATGAACGGCCATCTGTCTGCTCGACTGGTGGATGAAACACTCACAGAATATATCAAGTATTCTTCTGTTTGAAGATAGGTATCGTATAGGCCTCCGATAGAGGCTGGGGCTTTTATTTTTCTAACCTGCAGGAAGTAACAGGCCTCTGTTTGACTCAGAGGATAATTTTCTCTGTTAAATTCAATTAGTCAGATTTCAGTAGAAAGCCTCATTTTGAAACTCCAAATAAAATCAAAACAATATTAATTTAAAAAATAAAAGCCCATTACTTGCACTAAAGTCGACAGAAACTCTCCATTGCTTAACCAGGCTTTTATTGTGAAATGTTTGCTAGCAGACTATTTCTAAATTTATCACCCTTATTTCTTTTTTCTTCCTGTATTAGGGATATTGAGTGGATCAAAATATTAAAGTTTCTGCTGTAAATACAAACTCAGCACTTCATTTAACCTTTTCAAAATAAACATTTCACTGAATAGAAACATTTCATTTATTACCTGAGCTTTTATTAAAAAAGAAAAATGAAAAATGATCTTACGGACTTTTATTGACTTTTAATTTGAAACCATGTCAAGTGTTTTAGCCCAGAGGACAGTTTGAGTGTGAAGAGATGGTCAAATTAAATAAAAGAAGAAGAAATTGAACAGATTATAGTTGGAGGGATGACGGTATTTTAGTTTAAAAGTGAACACATTGTAATTATATGTCCTGCTCTGACAGTTACCGTTCTATATTTTAATATCTAACCCAAACAAATGGACATGAGTCATTTTAGTTGTGCGTTATCAGGTGTTTGCTTTGTGCATCAAAGAGTTAACACACTTTACAAACCCAGTTAAACCAACTTTGTAGGTTTGTTGGAAAATTACCTTGAAGACGAAACTAGAAATGTATTTTTCACAATACGGTCACAGGAAGTAGCCAGTAAATCCCAACTTTCAGCTCCTGAATTGGTCGGACTTCCCAACAACTTACCTTCATTTCCCATAATGCACCTGAATGGCACCTTTCATAATACCCTTCCTGCCTGCTGATGTTCACATCTGTCCAACGCCACGTGTTCAGATTTGTAACACCGTCGTCACTTTCCAGCTTCGAGCTGCGATAATCCCGACTGCATCGCTGTGACATCGTCAGGGTTATTAAATTATACAAATGTTTCCTTGGTGACGACTAAACTGACCTTTAGATGGAAAATCTGAAAAAGTGCTCCTCGGAGGATTGCAGGTGTGGGAAGATTAATGTGGCGGTGTCTTACACAGCTAAATGTGACAGGTGTCAAAGGTCAGAGCAAACTTAATAAAAAGAAACACTGTCGCTTTCTGTTCCTGCTGCAGTTAATGAATCGAAGAATGAAGCGCTGCACGATCGTCATGAGAAATAAAACAACAACATGGTGGAGTTTGTCACAGCTAGTGACAGCGAACAGTAAAATTACATAGAAATGGAAGTTTTTACAGCAAATGTTGAATATTTGATGCACTAGCAGCTACACAATATTCATGAATGCTGGATTTTTCTCTGCATGGTTTAGATTATGTCTTGCTGAATATTGTTGACCCATTGAGCACCAATGACACTATTTTCAAAAGTGTAATTTTAAGGACATTTTGTTTGTTTATTGTCTATTAAAATACACAGAAATATTAAAATAATACTACAAGAGGCTAAAATAACATGAAATCCCACTAACTGTAATTAACCATGAATCTTTTTTTTAAGTTTTACTCATTTTTAAATTAGACTTTGAAAATATTTTACTTTTACTTTCATTTTTCATAGTTTCACAAATATATTTTTTAATTTAATCGATGAAACCATTCAAAACTAATAACATTTATTGATGATTAACCCTAAAATTTATTTGATATTTGACAGATAATGTGGAAAAATGTGGAATAAATGTGTTTTTATCAGTTATAGTTTTTACACATGTAAATATCCTTTATTACACATTTAAAAAACATAATACACATGATTTCATATCAATCAAAGCTTCAGACTGCTGTGTAATTAGAAAAATTACCGTATTTTCATGAATAGTTGTTGTCAGTATTTCAACAGTGTTTCTTTTCCCTTTGGGCTCCAGCTGCTTCACAACACTCTTTTGAAAATGCTGCCAGTTGCATTTTCTGTGTAAGATGGGGATTATTTTCAGCTGGACACTCTTGACCTTTCTGCTAAAGATGAAATGGTTTTTATTTCATATGAATCACAACAAAGTGTTTAAAACATTAAAATGTTGCTTTTATGGCTCATAAAAGGCTGATGTACGTCAACAAAATGGTTCATAGAAGGACCTTTGTTTTTCCTCTGAATGTTTCCATGTTGTATTTATTTCTTGATGCTTCAGTAAATTGTTCAGATGAAGGATTGTTGCTGTCGGCTGGCGTCTCCACAACAGCTGCCGCCTCTCGGGCTTTTTCATGGCACAGCGGCGCCCGAGGCTTACCGAGAGAAAATAATGTGGCAAACAAAAAGCATCTGACCGGTGAGGGTCCTCTGGGCTCAAACACATCGCTGATGAGTGATGCTTGAAGGAAGAGGAGAAGGACTGTTGCAGTCAGTCAGTCAGTCAGTCAGTCAGTCAGACAGAAAGCAGGTGAACTACAGGCATCAGTACAAGCTGAAACATCCCCGGGTAAGAAAATAAAACACACAAAAGAAAAGCCTCCGACCTCGAAGTGGATTTAAAGTCCATCTTCCAGAGGATGGACTGTTTGTGAGTCAAGACTAAAGGCTCAATCTTTCTACCTATATATTTTTATTAAAAGAAATACTTCAATTACAACAAATAACATCATATTTTCCTTCCCTGGTTATTTTTACATTGTCTGTGGATGCTGTGGATTATCTCCACTAGGGGGCACCTCAGAGTTCAATGTTTCTGACGACAAACATGGCGACGAAAGGCTAAAGCCACAGACTGTTTATAGAAATGGACGAAGCAAGTGGGGCTCAAAAATGAGTTCAGTGCAGAAGTGCAAACCAGCAACACTCCCGACGACCACTAGAGGCTGGCTCCAAAAAACTCTGGCTCCAATTGACTTCAAATTCAATTTAAAACTCCAATTCAAAAATCATTACACATTTTTTTTCCACAGGTCATTCTGATGTCATCAGCTAAAATCAACTCTCTTCTCAGTGATCAGATCCATCTGAAAATCATTTATCATTGAGGAGATATTAGGCTGAGAGAAGGGGAGGAGTTAGGGGCGGAGTTAGTTTGATTGACAAGTCTGGTCTCCAATGGCACCAAACTTGAACTCCAGTTTCATACACAATGGACAGTGACCTCAGGTTCAAGGGTCAGACCCGCCTCCTCACTCCTCCCTTCATATCCAAATATGGTCACTCCCTGCTCCAAAGAACCAACATGGTGACGTTCAAATGCCACATGTCTAAGATTAAAGCAGAGATAATGTTGGTGAGGTCATTAAATACATGTTTACATTCTTAAAATTCATTAATAAATCACATAATTTCCCAACGAGTTTCTCATTTTTAGAAATGTTGTTGCTGTGTCTTAGATGAAGTGTTGGCTACACTGCCCCCAGGATTTCTGGTGGTACTGCTCCATTTAATCTATGATTCAGGTTCAGATGTCTAAATTCAGAAAAGACAACACCAATAAATAGCTTTTGATGACAAGATCAAGATCAGTTTCTTGTTCTTCCTTTGTTTTGATACTGAAGAGATTTGATGACCGGCTTTTAATAAAATGTCTAATGACACACAAGCAAATACCTTATATAACATTTAATCACATTCTTGATCCAAGACCAGAGGTTGGTGGATATATTCCTTTGGATTATAGATCACATTACCACAAAACTAAGTAGGTTTTCAACACCACAGTCCTGCAAAATGTACAGCACATTTATCCCTTAAGACTGTTAGAGTTGGACAGAAACAGCCTTTCAAGAGTATCTAAAGTTTGTATCAGGACAAAATCCAGAGGATATGTGGGCGGGACAAAAGATTTGGAGCAATTTGATTGGACCACTGAAACACAAAGAAGCACCACAGCAACCTTACTAGACAACATTAGGGGGGGCGGGAGTGGCTCAGTGGTGTGGGGCTTGGGTTGGTCGCCCGTTCAAGTCCCAGCCTGGACCAAATACGGAGTGTGGAGTGGTGGCTGCAGAGGGCCCGGTCCACCACCAGGGCACTGCCGAGGTGCCCTTGAGCAAGGCACCAACCCCCCCCCAGTTGGATCAATGGCGGCGCTCTCACCCTATCCCCTCTCTATGCATGTTATGGGTCCCCTATGTGTGTGTGGATTGTTTAGAGGGGGCTCTGTCTTTGTGGGGTGTAAATGCCATGTCGTTGTGTGTGTTTGTACTGTGTGCAGCATGCTACAATGACAAAATAAAGCTTGCTAGGTCGTATTATTAGCACTGTGCTCTGTACCTCCTCTCCAAAAAGTGCTCATGCTGCACTTTCTCCATCCTTTTATTGTGAAAGGTCATAGGTTGTAGCTTACATCAACAACAAACCTACCTCCAACAGATCTTTGTTAATCACATTTACTTCCTGGTTTTAAAAATATGATAGAATTTGAAATGAAACCGAATTTTGAACATTTTGACGTCGCTAAGTGAACACCACAACCAGTGATGTGATCTAAAACCAAATATCTTCTAACTCCTGCATCTCATCTGAAAACCATCTGAAGTGTGTGGAATTTCCTCAGTTTGCTGTTGTGTCTCGTTTTGATGAAATCGTTGGGGTCTGACAAACCTCTGAGAAAGTTTCACGGCCGAAGAACCAGGAGTTCCCGATATATTTCACTCGGGACCAAAGTGTGGGATGAACAGATCGACACTGTCATCTGTAGAAATTTGCTAACGTGGCAAAAAAAGTAAAAAGTGAGGAGAACATGTTCTGCCCTGTGTCTGACCCGAGTGACGCCGAGAACCAGTCGTTCCCGCACCGAGCCAGAATTTTAAAGAAGCCTCGAACCCTTCATCCCACAGCAGCTCTGTCTCAGCACAGCTAACTATGCAAAATCTGGAACATGTTTTAGCTGCTAACAAGGCTTCATCTTGTCCAACTGTGTCACTTCCGAGCCAAGGCCCCTAATAACAGAGCTTTTTTGTTGGCTTTTTTTGTCTTCCTCCCCCTCCTCCAACACAATCCTTCCCGCAGACTCGGTGTTGCACAGAGCGCGGCGTCGATGCTGTAGTACACGGCCCAGTCCTGATTCAACCCCCTCATTAACGAACAGAAACACCATCCGTGGGGCTCGGCTGTCACTGTTCACATTATAAGTTCATAAGCCCATCTCTAATTCATGGAGGGGAGATTACACTGTGTGTGTGTGTGCTGTTTGTGTGTTTGGGAAGAGTTTCAAAGGGCTGCTTGATTTGGGTCTTTCTGTTTCAGATGGGTTAATGAGTCAGACTCGGAGCGACAGCCTCGTGGACGCTTCCAGGAGAAGGTAATTTATTCTGTTATATCTCATTTCTATGTAAACAATGGGCACTGCCATCTACACGCTGCCTGGGTTGTTTTATTTTGGCGGGGGAGGGGGTTGGGTTGGAACATATTCAGATTTATTATTATTTTTATTATTAGTAGTGTATTTGGTGATTAATGTCCAGTCACAACCAAACATCTCTGGGAGAGTTTCTACAGTTTCAGCTCATGTCATCCTCCACAACTTTTAATGAAGCATCTTTCAGGGTTTGCTCTCATAATTAACAGCAGAGCTTGTAAAAAAAATAACTCTATCACTGTGTTGTTGTTTTTTGTACCCAACAAGCATAATGGCATTGCCACAATACATTGCTTTGCCTTGAAATACTAGCTGCGTGTGTTGTGTTTTTTTACTTTTTTGTTGTCAGGGATGTAGGAGAAGGGAAGTAATTAGTTTCTACAGAATAAAACCAACTTTTATTCATTCACATCACTTTGTGCAACAACATTTGGGAACATTCAACCTTTCACTTTCTCTCAGTTAAATCGTGCTAATATAACACTCGCCTGCAGCATGTCAGCGGGGACATTGTTGGACAGACAGCGGAGCGTCTGGACTCAGAGCTGGACCCCGTGTCAGAGGTTTCATCTCCAGTCGTAGGATGAACTGACCCACGTCTGATCTCAGACCAGAACCCAAACACTTTCAGAGATCTGTCAGACACTTGAAGACATTATTACTGATTTCACAAAGATTCAGATCTGCATGAAAACCTGTGATGTGTTTCTTTCATCACATTGATTTCACAAATTTATCTTAAAACCTTTATTTAAAAGCTTGCTCTGCACATCCTCTTGTTGCAGATAGTTAGTCTAGTCTTTCATCTTCTACACCCAGTTATCCAATAGGGTCATGGGGGGCCGGCTGGAGTCTATCCCAGCTGGCAATGGCTGAGAGGCGGGGTCCAAACTGGACAGGTCACCAGCCAATCACAGGGCTAATACGCAAAGACACACAACCATCCACACTCACTCACACCTGTGATTGATTTAGACTCATCACTTCAAACAACCAGCATGTCTTGAGTTTGTATACAAACTCCACACTGACAGGTCCAAGATTGAAACCCAGAACCTTCGTGTTGACCATAACAGCCTGTAAAATAGTTATTTAAATCCTTTAATGTTATACAACTATAGAATTAAACATCTTAAACACACTCACTTGTTATTTTATGTGTCACCACTCAGAAAGGGTTAAGTACGTTGGCAGAGTTTCTGTTTATGAACAAATCTGATTTAAGAAAACTTTGATGAACACCAAAATCTCCTTCAGAATTTTGTAAATGAGCTTTAAGAACAAATGTGTTCATGTCCTGCTGCTACTTTCTCTGCTTTGCACCAGTTAACAGGAGATTTTTCAGGCATCGCTGCCACGAAACATCAGCAGAAACACACATATCGAATTCACCTTTCAATGAGTTAAAAAGTGAACTTTTGTGAACACTGACGGTGTTAACAGAGCATCTCTGGACTGGACACGGATCGTATTGATCGTCTCATCTGACTGTGGACGGGACAACAGATACAATGCTCAAAATGTCAGCGCGCTCCTTTAATTAGACATTTGTAGCCCATCTGCAGCCCGCAGCCGCCCCGATGCATCGATACGGACGAAGATGACGATGATGGTGATGTACAGTCGGACCCCTTCTCCTGGACACGACAGCTCCGAACGCTCGGCCTAATGTGAAATTGAGCCCCTCTGGCTGCCATCTGCTGCGGCGAGTACCTGATCCTCATAAACAAACACAGTCTGCCTCCACTGCTGCTGCTGCTGCTGCTGCTGCAGGCCCATATTCACACACCAATCAATGAGGGGATCCCACACACTGATATATAGGTGGGGAAAATTGGCTTTCTTCTCCTTCTGAAGATTGTGGTGATTACCTATATAGTGCTGTTGATTGGAGATTGATCGCAGGTTGAAATTAAACAGCAGTGCCCCCTCCCCCCCTTTCTTTTCTGTGATTTGTGCAAAGGCTGAATGCACTGATGGAGGATGATGATCGCTAGAAGAAGAAGATGAGGAGACGAGGGAAAAGATGGAGGCAGCTGGGGGCACACGTCTCAAAAAGTCTCCACCTTAACAAGTCATTTAATCTGTTAGAAAATCCAAGATATTCTGTTTCTGGAAAATAAGTGAAGATATCAGATAATCTGGAGATAATGTTGAACACAAATCCACATATTTTTACCCGTAAAATCATCATAATAATATTGTAATTTATCTGACATGTGTTTAACCAGGAAGTCCTACTGAGACTCAAAATCTCTTACATGAGAGATCTGATCCAAGAAAATCACAATGTGTTAAAACAACTTGTTACAGAAACTTTTACAATAAAAAACAGATGTTCAAACTTCATGATGCCCCAAAGCTCATCAGTGGATACAAGTGCATCTAATTTTAGATACACCATTAACATCAGACGTTGTCAAATGATTTACCATCATGTTCTTTGAATGTATGTGTCACTATGTTAGGACACCACTGAGCCATCGATGTCACCTCTGTCTCACCTACCAATCAGACCTAATGGTTAACAATTTGTTTCAAGGTAAACCCATAGACTGTATGTAGAATAGGACGAATACACCAGGTCTCCAAAGAGCAGCCAAGACAGATATGCAACAAAAGTGTAACACCACTGACGGCCACTAGATGCCGGCCCTAAAAAACTCTGACCTCATTGACTTCAATTCAAAAATAGTAATTTCAATGATGAAATATTCAGTCAATACATTTTCTCCACAAGTCATTCTGATGTCATTAGTTAAAGTCAACTCTTCTTCTCAGTGATCTGGTGGTCCAGTAAAATATTACAGTGGATTCACACCACACATGGTGTAAACTTCTCTCACAATGCAGTTACATAATAAGTGAATGGGAACATGCAAATCACATCAAGTTGCAGCTGGTGAAACAAATAGATGCAAAATTCACATCAAGTGAGTTAAAAGAGTTTGAACTTGAGCTACAAATTCATGTTACGTGGTATCAATGATTCCCCAACGTCACTGAGCAGCAATGCAGGATGAGGTCATCGTCACTGTCTATGGCTGAGTGTGACTCTTTACTGGGATAACACTGAGAAGAAGAGGGGGTTTCTCAGTTTCTGGGACTTCACAACAGGTGAAGAGCTCATTCATTGCTGATGGTGGAAAGAGGCGGTCACCACGGTTACCAGGAGGGAACAGTCCTATTGGCTATTACTTCTGTGTGGTGACATCACAAATACAACAGAGTACAGGTGAGGTGGAAAAACGAACCGCGTTCAGGCTTCAACAAGAAGAAGATTTAGGGGTGTGGTTAGTTTGACTGACAGGTCTAGTCTCCAAGGAGACCAGCTCTGAACTCCAGTCTCATACACATTGAGCAGGGCCCTCGGGTTCAAGGGTCAGGCCTCCTTACTCCTCACATCGTATGACATTATCCTCGTCCATTCTGTACAGTCTATGGCTATAAACGTGCAGATTTAACTTGTCGGGTCAAATTGAGAACATCACAGTCTTCATCTGAAGTTAAAAACCACAGCAGTCAGAGTTAAAGTGTCTCACTACACACACACACACACACACGCACACACACAATCATCAAACATCATTATGAATCCTCAACAGGCTGGTTCACTGAGATATTGTTTTACTTAGTTAACAATGTGTGAAATTACAATAAATGTATTAATGTATTCTAACAGTCTTTAAATCCAATAAATAACATATGCTTTTACAAATGTCTGGATGTGTGTGGATGATATTTATATCAGACATGAGAATCAGCATCATATTAAACTTCAAACGTATACATCTTTTTAAACCAGTTATATACTTGTCGTGTTGTAATTCAGTTCAAGCGCAGCTTGATTTGAAAAGTCTGCACTGCAGTGCCTCATAATTATGATATAACTGGCACATCAGTGCAGACTTGATGCTAATGGAGATTAGATTAATAGAAACAGATGGCTGCCTGCAATGGTAAGAGTATAAATTCAGATTTCTAAAAACATGGCAGCTTAGTTTGCAGAGTGGTTGGTTTTGATCTAAAGTTGATGTGATGGACTAAAACTTGTGAAAGCTGAGGTCAGACAAACACCATCGAATGATCACCACAGCTCCAACTGTTCACCTGCAGCATATATAAAATACTGACAATGGACAAACATGCAGCTGCTGTTTTCTGGGGTTTGATCATTTCAATCATTATGTTCCTGATTAAGTTTTAGGCCACTTTGTGTTGGCAGGTAGTTTAATAACACAACATTGTAGTTGTACTTCAGGGTTTCTGGTGGAGCCCTAAATTCAAATATAAACATACAAGATGGAACTTTATTCATTCTGAAAAAATTCTTGTTCCAGATTGTTCAAAATTACAGAAAAAAAATGAATAAATACTAATACAAACAACACAGCAACAAGTGAAACATATAAAATATAAAGGATTAAATGGTCAGGGCCTTTATTCATCTAAACTGCAGTAGATCACAGACCTCTGTTTGAGGCTGTGTTGCATTAGAGGCAGGACTTTAATTCTATTTTACTCAACACCTACTTTAAGTATTTCAAAATTAAAGCCCACTACTAGTATTTCAGTTGACAGAAACCCTTCATTTCTTCACTGGGCTTTTATTGTGAAATACTCGCAGGCACATACTGTTTAATTCAATCTATTCACCCGGATTTTTCTGACATCTGGTTTACGGTCTGAGACCCAGGTTTTAGTTGAACACCATTTCCCTACAGCCTCTCTGTTGTTTGTGCATCTTAATTTTTGTTGATATGATGAACTGTTCATCGTTTCTGTTGAAGATACAAGTTCATTCAAATAAAGTAGCCCTGCTCCCTGTAGTCTGAATGAACGTCGGTGTTTGGATGTAAAACGCTGCTTCACTTTTTGCAGTGTGCACAGCTCTTAAAAGTAATAATTCAGCTGCAGCAGCCGCAGAAGTTTCTGGACTCCTCTATCTCTCCCCCTCAGTGATGAGCTGTGACATTGGAACGTGAATGCGAGCCGAGCGAGGTCACCGCCGCCGGGGAAAGAACATTTTCATTGTAGCCCCCAGAAGCAATTGTATTCAGCGAAGAGTTAGAGAGCGAGCGAGAGCTATTTTGTAAGGAAAAAAAATGTTCTGAAGTGCTCTCTTTGAAAGACGGCCAGCTCCCCCTTTCATTATTTGCAGTATCTAAAGCGGCGAGAGATACCGCCATGTTAGCGGGAGGCTGACTGAGAGTTAAGTGCCCCAACTCTGACAGCTCTGCACAAATGCATATCAGCCAGCGCCGAGATGGGAACTACAGAGAGGTTTAGCTCATAAAACATTTAAGAGGCCTGCCTCAGATTGCACTTAGAAAGTATTTAGATTGGTGTACACAGCGAAAGATAATGAGAATGAAAATGTGGCCCCGCGTGAACCCGGAGTGTGGATGAATTAACACGGAAAACCTTAAAGACATTCGCTGCTCCATTTAAGAATTCGCGTACGATAGCCTCCTGAGCTGAGGGCGCTTCAAATCGATGTCTCTGAACACTGAAGTATCTAAAGAGTAAGGAGGCGCTCGTGGCGGGAAGCTGCTCGATACACCAGCAGAGGGATGTGCTGCCTTCTCAGGCTCATGTTTGGAGTTTTTACGCCCAAATAAACTCAATTTTACAACAGCGCTAACCTGATCTGAACCAGAAAATGGACCCATACGCCCGGAAAATCTCCCAGCAGGCTCTCGCTGTCATTTCTCCCAGTGAGCCTCAGTGGAGCTCTGCAATATGGGGAGAACAACAGATTCCTGCACAGAGCACAGGCTTGTTTCATCTGCAGAAACACACGAATAATACATTTTATTCATGTAGGATTTGGGTTTATTGTCCTCTTTCTGTCAAAGCGCTGCCTTTCTGTTGTTTTATTCCTTTTGCTTTCCTCTTCCACTCTATTTCCTGTCTCCTCGGACCGGCCACTCCCACACCTGTCCCGCCTCCCCGCCCACTCGGCTCACCTGTTTCCTGTTGTGCTGAGCAGACGAGAGTGAAGCGGCGGGAGTCAGTGAGCAGGAAGGTAGAGAGAAGGACAACAAGTCACAGTTTCAGGCCTAAAAACACTGATTTGTGAAGTGTTTCCCTTTATCTCGTGTGTTGTGCATCTTCACTGAAGCTTCATGATGTTAAAAACTGAGAGAAACACCCAGTGTAGTGTGTTTGGGACTGAACCACTGCACACAAATAACACAGTGATGTAGAATGTGGTTTATTGTCCTCTTTCTGTCAGGGTTCAAACCACAGACTCTATACAGACTGGATGAAGCCCATTGGTTTGTGGACTTGCATTATGAAGCCAGGAGTTTGGTAGTTGAGTGTTGTCATGTTGTTTCTTTTGGAGCAGGAAGTGACCATATTTGGATATGGGTGGAGTGAGGAAGTGGGTCTGAACCTTGATCCCAAGTACACTGCCCAATGTGTTGAGATCTGGTCTAGTCTCATTACAGACCAGGTCCATCAACCAAATTAGCCACGCCCCTAAATATTTGTCTGATTAAAGCTAATATCTACTTAATAATGAATGATTTTCAGATGGACCGGATCACTGAGAAGAAGAGTTGTCTTTAACTGATGACATCAGAATGACTTGTGGGAGTTTTTTGGTTCCAGCCTCTTGTGGCTGTCATGGGTACTGCACTTGTTTTCTCTTCTGTATTTGGTTCACTTCTGAAACAGTTTATGGGTTTACCTTTAAAAAAAATAGATAAAGCTATGAAGTGTGATTGGTCGGTGAGACAGAGTATCTCAAGATAGAAAATGATCATTTTTGAATTGAAGTCAACTGGAGCCAGAGTTTTTTTTAAGCCAGCCTCTAGTGGTCGTTGAGAGTATTGCATTTGTTGCAGTTCAGCATTGGCTTCATTTTTGAGACCAATGGCTATGTCCATCTTTTATATTAAGGCTATGGTTTTATGTTTGGTATTTTGTTTTGTTTTTTCTTTGGTTTTGCCTCTTTCTAAGTTTTTTTCTACATTCATGACCATCTCCTTGAACCTGTTTGATGAGCAAAACTTAATGTGTCCAGTCCAAAGAGGCATTCATCAGTGAACAGGGCTGAAAAAAGACAAAAAGTCATTTCTGATGCATGTTGTGCATCTTCACTGAAGCTTCATGATGTTTAAAACACACGTAACGATCTTCATGGTGACGATGAATGGTTGGTTTCAGTTGGGCTCAGTCTGTGTTTACAGTCATTAAGTCTCTGAAGTATAGACTTGAATGTTGTTTCTTTAGATCCAGTCACCTACAGTCATTATTATGGAGATTATTATTATGTTTTTTCCCCCATGTCTGCATATATATTTACAGCTTGTTGATTTTTCCTTTGTCTGTGCTCTTGAGTGTGTACATGTGACTGTTACCAGGAATCTGAGTGGTGAACCTACCAAACTTTATTGACAACTGACAACTTCTACTGAGAGAAGACAGCGTTCACCTGGTGAAGGATAACACAGACAGACGAGGTGTCGTAGATTATCTTGTGAGGTTCCTATCACCCTCAGCTATTTTCTCTCCAGTGTGGACAGTCCCAAAAGCAAAGAACCGAGCGGTGATGTTGGCCCCGAACAATCACAATCCGACCTACACTACAAATAAACCGCCAATTGGAGCTGGAGTGGTGGGCCAGGGTTTGACCATGGTAAACAAAGAAGACGAGAAATGGTGAGAAAAACTTGGTATAAAAGCACAAAATGACAGAAAGGGAAGAAAAATGGCCGAACTGTGGCAAGAAAACCTCTCCATACAGCAATCCTTCGCCATGTCCTGCTTCAGCTGTTGTGGTTTCACTGTGTCGTGGATTTTATGTACAAGCAAATCTAAACACATATCACAGAGTTTTTACTGGTTCACAGATTTCTGTGGACAATGAGTCTTTTTATTTCTGGTACATGCTTCCTCAGTTGGTCTGTTCAGTTGATTTCATACAGTGTTGTGTATGGATAATATTATAAATTGGATAATATGGATAATATACCTGACGGTACACAACTGACATCATCACTACTCGCCTCTGTAGTTCTCTAACTTACACATTATGGCTGAGAAGCTACCCAATCAGAGCAAGCAGTTAAGTATCCTGGACGCTGATTGGTTCAGATCGAGATGATTTCATACATGGGATGATATTGTGCGTAGTATATAAACAGTGTGTTTACACAACGACCTCAATCTAGGAGGGATCACTGTAACACAACATGGACAGTACATAGACAGGAGCTGCAAACACTGTAACACTTCACACTGCATTTGGATAATGTTACACACAGACCTATACAGTATGCAGTACATTTGAAAAGCTGGATTTGAATTAATACGTGCTGTATGGATGTAAGAATAACAATCCCTTAGACTCACAAAAATCTGTGTTTGGATTGTATTGAACAACAAAGCTTGTGTGTGTAAAGCTCAGACACAGATTGTAGTGAATAAGTGAACGAGGTTGGTGATAAGCTGCAGAGCATCACCTGAGAGAAGCTGAGGTCCACAGTCTTGTAGAGATAGACGGTCACACAGCAGCTGTCATGTGTGTTGTGTCCAGTCTTATTTCAGGAAGTTGTCAAGTGTGTAAACTGAGGGAGGCTCCCAGTATAGTGTCACTGGGACTGAACCATTGCATCAGACTGGACTGAAATTAAAGTCCTTAGCACTGACCAAAAAAAGGATTTTTAAATTCTGTTTTTTAAATATATGAAAACAAATAATTTATAAACTTTTTTTTTAATCCAGTGCACTGTGTCTGTGTTGAGCTGCTGCAACGTTGCATCAGGCTGAATTACTCTGTGCTCAAATCCTGGGAAACATTTTAAACCTGGAGCAGGATTTGAAATCCACTTACAAGTTTACAGAAAGAAAACAATCAGTGTTGACAGAAATAGTTTTGCAAATAAATATATAATCATGGCTCACATTTAAACACGTAATATTTATGGTCAATAAAATACTGGGAAGTACTGTCAACATGTGAGTAGCACCATGCAAAGTGGCGCCAAATATAAGATATTGGATACTTTATTAATAATAATATTAGTAATGATGAATATATTTATTACAGTCGAGATGTAAAATAGTTTTTGACTTAAAAACCCAGGTTTTAAGATTTTATGTGTTAAGTGTTTTTTTAATTTGCTAAATGAATTTTCTATATCTGAGAAGCTCTTTATGAAAATGTAATTTATCCTATTGTTAAACATTTTTATTTTATGTTTTCCTTTTTAAAACAAACTGTTTCATTTTATTCTACTCTATTTATATTCTTATTGTTAATCAGTGAGTTTTATTTTCCATTTCAGCTTCTTTGTAATTTATTGTTTTAGTTTATCCATCTGCATTTCTTGTATGAGGTGTGGCCCACTAATAAACTTCATCACCTCACTTACTTTTGTTAATTTATCAATGAATGAAAGTAAGTTAGTCAAATTAAAGGTGAAATGAATTTGTTTACATTAACTTCATCACCTTTTGATAAAAATTATTTGAGATTTTCTGCTTGTAAATTTACCAACACACTCACTTGGGAGGTGACTTTGGTCGTGTTAAAGTCATTTTGATGTTGTATTTTCTCTCTAAGTGATAAATAAATATGCTTTGAGTGAACTGATCATTTAAAATATTGGACAAACCCACAGTGCAGTGTGTTATAAGATGATTTACCACTGTGCTAAACCAGTGTTCAACAGCAGGTATCCATGGCAACAGCACTAAATGATTTAGTGTCTGGGTTAAATTGACTAAATACAAAAATTACTTTAAAACATGGAGGATTTAAAACACAGGCAACCTTTGCATCAACAGTAATGAGGCTTTTAATTTTGTAAATTCTCTCTGCTAATTAAATGTAAATCATCAATCAGTGTTTGATTCCTAGGTCTGGGGACTTTGATAGCAAATAACACAATCCAATTTTGATGGAAAATATCCAGTTTTATTACATCAGTGTCGCACTTTGATACATAATGAGGCAAAACATTAAAAACATTTTGAGTGAGACCTTTAAAAACAACGAATCAAACACTGAAATCAAATCCAAAAAAAAACCGAGAACATTGATCTGCTGTTTCTGTGCCTGCGGAGAAATGTAGAATATAAACCAACACACAGTGAAGAGGACAAAGAGGAAAACACATCTGACGGCTGAAACTGTTTGGCTGCTTTTTGCTCAAAATGCAGAAGAAGAAGAAGAAAAGTCAGCGGTGCAGTTGGAGGGAAATTCCCCGGGTGGGAGGTTAGCAGCATGTGGTTAAAAGCTGCACGTCTGCCTCGGTTTGCCCTCTTGTGAGAACAATTTCATCAACAGAAACTCAACAAGACCTCTCGCAAAATAAAACTCAGGCGCGGTAATGAAGGAGCTGTATGCAGCGAGCACACGGCGGCGAGCGTCTTCGACTTTAAATCTCCATTATTTACACTGGGCCCGCCTTTGATATCTCGGGTCTCTGCAGAAGCTCTCCCGGTGTCGATCGTCCGGCCGAGCCCGTCTGAAGGTAAACCCGCCGAACCGCAGGGGAACGACACCGGCTTAACGCCGATGATGTCAAGTTACTGAAACATTTTCATCATCCGGCAACAGTGGGGGAATGTTTTCAATTAATTCTTTTCATGATTTAGTAATTTCCAATTTCACTGAAGTTAACCGCATCACACAACCTGTCCTGTCCTTCCTCGCACTTTTTTTTTTTTTTTTTTTTGTTTTTTTTTGTTTTCTGTTTCTGCAGCTTTTATTTTGTTCACACTCAAAAAGGTGTCATCATCTTAAAGCCTTTTTTTGTTCCTCTGGCAATTCCAGACCTACAATTCAGAGCACTTGTGATTCTCTGCTCCTTCTGTCTGGCAATCCTATCACCCCGACCATCTACCTCTCCAGCAGCCAC
>OOFC01025395.1:0-23305 GCA_900323345.1 Pseudochromis fuscus | reverse complement strand
CCCAGAAAAATATCCATTTGACACACAGACTGAAAACACTCAAGACACACACGTTATGCAACTGTGAACCTGATGTGTTGACGCTGCTGGAGTGAAGGCATCGTGGGGTGGAAAAGGCCAGACCGCTGATTAAAAAGACAAGTTAAAAGGGAGTTATTTCTATCACCTTTTAAACTGTCACTTTTTGCACAATAGACGACTTTGAAACTTGAAACCAGCATCGTGTCATGGTACGGTTTAACTCTACCAGAGGGCTGTTATTGAACCTCGCCTGTCACCATATAACTGACACTGAATGTTTTTAATGTTGGAGTGTAGTGGGAGAGTTTTTATGGATAAATGAAGCTCTGTTACACTCAAGCTCGCACAGTACTGATCAGCTCCAGGTGAGTTTCTGCAGAGGTGGTGAATCTGGATTTCAACCTTGTGACTGTGGCAACGTTCCTGTGCTGCTCACTGGGAGCGACGTGTCTTACATCAGCCAGCGAGATCTGGAGAGAAACCTTTGCTGTGGAGCATGTGTCATAAGCACATGTCAACAGTGTTATTTACTTTCACTGCTTTGCACTAAAGTGAACTACAAGTAATTATATGTTGCTTTATGCATTGATTTGGTTCTACAGTGTAGAGGGCAGTAATGTACTTATTGCACCACTAGATGTATTTGACCATTTTAGGGTTGGCTGTGTCTCAAGTAGTAGAAATGACCCCCTACACACAGGATTGGTCCGATCTCCTCCTGTTTACATGTGAAAGTGTCTTTGAACAAGACCAGATTTATCCCTAAGAACAGACCAGCATCTTGTTTGGTAGCTTGCTGCCATTTGTGTGCAAGCGTGTGTGTAGGTGCTGATGTGTGTGAATGATTGTAATCGCTTTTGGGTACATAAATGCAACCATTCAGATGATGAATTTTATGTATAATGAGACCACATCAAAAATGTACCTGAAAATAATCACACACTGAGAAGATTTAGAAATATTTAAAACTCTAAACAATTCATAGTTGTACATTTGAGGCATTAGACATTTTAGCCCCTTTGTATGACATTCAGGTCGACTTGAAATACTCATCAGGGGCTTAATGGACTTAAGAGAAGAAAGAAAGAGTAGAAATCTTTATTCTGTCGTTATACCTGCAATGAAACAAATCTATATTCATACCCTACATATATATACAGGGGCCCCTGAACAATTCACACACATACAGGGGGCCCTGTGACATGAGTGAAGAGGCATGGGGTAAGGGTGCCACCATTCGTCCTAGAGCAGTTTTGGGGGTCGGTGCCTAACACCTCTCCAGTCACCAGTTCACTTTCCATGTTTCTGTCTGGGCTAGGGCTTGAACCGGCAACCCTCACCCCAGCTACCAAACACAAGTCTGTATTGACTGAGCCACTGTTGCTAACACTCTTATTCCCTGACCGGGAATCGAACCCGGGCCGCGGCGGTGAGAGCGCCGAATCCTAACCACTAGACCACCAGGGAACTGTTCTCTGTGAGGAGGGTTAGGGTGAAAAGGTGACCTCCTCAAAGTCACATCATGACAGTTTCTAATAGGGCAAACCATGGCCGTCTGAAATGCTTTGCAGAAACCGGAGCAGTTGTACCCAAAGCACGATCAGGCGGACCAAAAAGTGACCACAACATCAGAAAATCAATACATCAAGCTTTGTTCACTGAGACATAGATAAGACACTTCATCACAAATTTAGAATTTACTAAACAAACAGTGTAAGACGTCAATCAGCAGAAGTCCTGTCAAACGGGAGCTGTCCAGAGGAGGTTTCACAAGCTCAGTACAAGTCTCTAATGCACTCGTCAGGAGGGAAGCAAGGCCAGACATCTTGGGTGGATTAAGACATATACCAGTATTTCACAGTGGATGAATGTGCAATATGTTTTCCTGTTTGCTAGCCACTTTTTGAACCACAGATAATAAATATCCACATCACTACTGCTACTTAAGTCAACTCGGTGCCATAACTTTTTCTCCTCATCTCTAGATTTCAAATAATGAAACAAAATATATCGTGATTATAAATAATTATATCTGATGTGTTGCCTAATATTAGATTAGTCATCTTACTCCCTGCCATAATTAAACCAATTAGACTATTTGGAGTTGCATAATCAGGCATGTTAACTAGACATTTACTAGATCTGCAGCTGCAGACTCAGAAAGGATGTTTCCTCGATACAGGAAAGCTTAAACTCTCACAGCAAATATCCAAACTATTGTCTTCTGGTAAACATGCCCCACCGACATTTTCTTGTTTGATGCATATTTGTTGTTTGTTTGTTTTTTGCACATCTATACAGTACTGTGCAAAAGTCTAGGACACCAAAAGAAAAATACTGCTTTCAATTGTAAAAGCAGGAATATTTTTTTTTCCATGCATAATACATTTGCCACTGATCAATACAAGTAATATTTAAGTAGAATAAACTGCTACAGTTAAGCTAACTGCTATTGCTCATCCTTTCCTCTGCTATAGGATGAACTTTTAGGACGTGATTGTGTATGTTAAACATTAAAACACGTTTTTTTATTTTGATTTTTTTTATCAATACATCACAAAACCTTTTACCTGATCCCAGAAAAAGTCAGACTACCGTTAAAAATGAAAAATTCAAAAGCCCGATTTTGTCTGACCTTTACTTTTATCAAAAAAAAAAAAAAAAAAAAAAAAAAAAAAATGGAAGCACGGTAGATTTCCTTTTGCGGTTTCTGTATTTTATGAATACATTCCTCACAATTATAGTGAAACTGCATAGCGCAGGATGTTACTGCTCGAGTGAACACGCAGATCCTGTATGACTATAACAACAGCAGCTGGTATGAGGTGTGGGAGAACCGACTCAAAGTTAGCTGAGGAACAGATGGACCAGCTGGTCTCTTCTGGTGGGTTACCATGGTAATGTGGATTTGACCTTATTTGTGTCTAATATTTCTACTGCTCCCACGCCCATCCCTCCCCCACGCCCACCACCACGTTACATCAAGTCCATTCTTTAATAAGGCAGGGATATATATATGTCTACACACACACACACACATGCACAGGGATATCCACTTAAACACACATCAACAACTTCACCAAAAGAAATACCCACACACATATGTACACACCTATTTCCATCAGGATCAGGCAGCACCCGCTGTGCTGGAAGTCACCGTTACCTCGTCTCATTCAACTTGCTTTCTAAACCCATGGGAGGTCTCCTGTGTTTCTCATTAGCATAGGTTCTGTCCACACAATGGAGGCTGTCATCAATCTTCCACTTAAGGTATGCAAACCTGGAGCAAAAAATAAAAAAAAAAACAAGAAAGAAAAGGGAGAAAAAAACATCCTTGACAGCAGGTCAAATTTACAGTCACTTTGTGGTTAATATGTGTTTTTTGTCAATTTAACCACATTTCACTTTTTATTTTTAATGTTTACAAAATTGGTCAGACTTTGTCAACAGTATCTATGGCTGCTAATGCTTCACAAAGTCATAAAAGGAAACATTAAGTACTTTTCTTCACACACATAAACATTTTTTGTGTCCCTAAAGTGAATGTATTTATGTAAACTGTGCTGCTGTTACTGTACAGTCTACAGCCACTTTAAATCTCAGCTGCTCTCTGGCTACTGACCACGCTGCTCTCTTCATCAGTCTGGTCCTTGCTCCTCTTCTTTATGGCTTCTACTAAAACGCCAAAAAAACATTAAATACTAAATGTATTGATTTCACGAGGAGTTATAATTGCTAAGAAGACAGGTTTTCCTGCCAATAAAACTTTTTCTAAGTGCTTAGAGCCAGAAAGCCCATTTGATGTATAGAGATGCTTTAATGCAAAAATCATGGTCACTAATATACTGCCGGATGCTATGAACTGCTTATATAGATGTTTATTTACTGTAAGTGCTGGGCAGGTTATAGGATTGGTCCATATTGACGTTTTTTTTTTCTTTTTCTGCGCTAATATTTCTGTACCAGTGTAAAAATAAATAAATGTAAAATATAAGCAAATTATGCATAATGTTTTTTACACTCAGATATACTACCTATGGGATATCAGCTAGTTTCTTATTTCATGTTATATGGATTAATGGCGAAGTCCATCCAGAGTATTTTATATCTGGAGTATAATCTAGATGTTGAGCTCACACCAAGCAGCTTAATAGCACTGGTTCCTCTGTAAGTACAGATCGGCTTTTCCCATCACCCAGTATGTGCCCTCTCTCTCTCTCACACACACACACACACACACACACACACACACACACACACACACACACAGTCACACGCCCCTGCTGTAATCCTCACAATGAATGTCTTTTGCCTAAATTGCAGAGTCAGGAGTAACACCAGGCTTCACAGTCTGAATGAATGTGGGATTTAGGTCCAGGTCTGTGGGCCGGAGCAGGGTTAAACCATACATCACCGGACGGCTGAGCAATCAGC
Source organism: Pseudochromis fuscus (assembly GCA_900323345.1). NCBI lineage: Eukaryota > Metazoa > Chordata > Actinopteri > Pseudochromidae > Pseudochromis > Pseudochromis fuscus. Next base: position 18,850 of record OOFC01025395.1, on the reverse strand, counting down.
AGAGCTGTTTAGTGTGTTTGTCAATAGTGTCTGAATACAATTCAGCCAGCTTTTTTAAGGTATGGGCGCCATAAATACAGACAGTGAACAACTGAACCCGGGCATCTTCATGCAGTCATACACAGTAGGATTGCAATACTGACACAGCAACGTTAAAATATAATAATGATGAAGGTTTTATTATTAACTTTTTGAAATGGTGTCTAATACTTTGATTATTTTATTGAAGAAATGTGGCTGTAATGGACATCTTCCACTTAATATCAAGTATTGATATTAAAGAGAGCATCAATTACTATTTTGAAATAAAATAACAAAAGCTCCTCAGTAAAAAAACAAAAAAAAAACAATAGAATAACATTTAAGTAAGTATTATAATAAATAAATAAATTAAACATAATGATTATGGGCAATTTGTCCTTTCCTCAGTTCCATTATTGATCATATGAATGACAGTGAAGTCTGACATCACCACTGTTTGGGGTGACTTTAGAAATATCATCATGACTCATCAATCTGCTGAAACATTACTCCTTGTTAGGTTCAACCCATCACTCACTGCACATGTGTTCTGTGATAGAAAAGGGAGAACTCTGTGACTGGGGTGATCGGATTAAAATAACTTTAATCCGATTTCCTGAGAAAATCAAAAATAGGCAACACCCATCAGAGGACACTGCACTTTCTTCTGGGCAAGTTTTGAGTCATGGAGGGTGGCAAGGGGATGTTATTTCGAGGTTCAGTTCACAGTGAATGGCACCCTGTCGCTCCGTTTGTTTTGAGTTTGCACGTGTGAATGATGGTAAGATGCTGGCCTCATTACAGCAATGACGAAATGTGTCTTTTTAAAGGGATTTTCAGGTGAAATTGATATTTTTTTTTAATGATAATCATCTGAAATATCTTCACCTTCTGGCAACAAGTTACAACATACATCCACAAAACAAACAGAAAGTAGTAGCTACAGGACGCTAGGGAGCTAAAGCCAACAGCACAAAGACGATCTGAGGGCTAATCCGGGAAGTGGATGCAGGTGGTGCAGGTAGGTGGAGGAGATCAGCTGGTAACTGGGCAGGTGGGAGAGGCTGAGTGGATGAAATGACAGGAGAGATGGTGAATAAAAATACATAAAGAGCTGAATGAACGAAGCAGACAGTGATGACAAAGTGTGAGTGTGTTTACACATTTATATCCCCCTAATGTGATTAATACAAGCACACAAGCACATATGCTGGATCCCCCCCCCATGTTCAACACTGAGATCATGAACGCTCCTCTGTCACCTCCTCCAGCTTGTCACTTGTCTCACAATAAGTGTTTCAAGCCTAATTCATTACATTTCACATCAAAAACCTGTCATCACCATGATTATATTCTATAAGCTTTTTTTTTTAATTATTGTTTTGCATTTCATTATCTCTGTATAAACCTGTATTTTATTTAAAGTGGGTTTTTTTCTGGGAATTTTGAGTAAATTGTGGACAGGGAAGGTGTTTCCCAGTTTTGTTATTTTGTCTCATGCTGAGCCTAAAACAAACACAGCGAGATGTGTCTCGAGCCAATATGTGTAATGCCTTGTTTGAATAAGATGGTTTTGATTAGAATTGGCTTGCCGCCCAGACCACAGAATCACATCTATTAATTTCTGCTCATAAAAAACTGGTCATACAAACTTTATTATTAAATTGTAGCCTTCAGCTGAGATAAATTTGTTACACCCTGTGATTAAATACTATTATGTGACCCTGTGTACACATGCTATTTGTAAGACTGCCACTTTAAATAACTGACATAGGAACTTGGTAACTTGATACTTGTGAGGTGAAATGTATGAAATATGAAACTAAAGGCAGCAGCTTTTCGCCACGTACAGAAGGTGTCGGCGAACACGACAAGAACCCAAAATAACAAACGTTGCATATGGTGTGAGCTTCCCGACTATCTCTGAAACTCAGCATGTGAGTAACTTTAGTCATAAAATACTCATGAGTAATTTGTTGGAGGCTTAAGAGTACAAGCCTGATGCAGAAGTTGCGATGTAACCTTTCATCTGTCAGTGTGGGAGACCCAGCCATCGGTACCCTGCTGTCTCCTCTACGAGCTCTAACTGACCTCTTGCAATAAGAAAAACTTGGTTGCTATGGTATCGAGATGAATCTTAATGATATGCTCGAAGGTGTTGCTATGCTGAGACTTTACAGAAACCAGTATAATGCTGCCGATTAGGGCACCATGTGTGCATGCCCGTAATGGCAAAAGGTTATTTGAACTGCCAGAGGTGATTTGTTTTTAAATGGGGCCCAGGTGGTGTTACATGTTGCTTTCCATTTTGCATGAGTATTGCACAGAACAGCATTTAGTCATTGATATATGGTGATTAAGGCAGATGCATTTAGGAAAAAAAAATATTCTAAAACTAGATTTAACCAAGGAGGGTATGTATTTAGAGAGATGGGGTATTAACCAAAGAACAAATGATTCAAGATTGAGAAAGATCATGGACGATGAGAGTCTGTCTCCCCAAAAAAACCTTCAAGATCTCCATCTGTTATAACAGTGGTCCCCAATCACCGGGCCGGGGACTGGTACCGGTCCGTGGGGCAGTTGTTACTGGGCGCACAGAAAGAATAAAGAAATATATAACTTCCGTTGCGTTGATTATTAGAGTCTGAAAGACATTTTATTTTGAAAAGAACGACCGGATCCTCTTCAACTTAACTTTTGCCTTTGCCTCTTGACACGTCGCTTGTCTCAGTCACGTGATAAAACGTATCACCTATCACGTATACGTTAGCCAAAAAATACGCCCGCTAACTGAAGTGAAAATAAATACAATACAAACGTCTTTGGAGAGCTTCTTTGCAAAGGGTAAGAGGACAACTTTTTATGCCGGTCGTGTTATATTATTTTCGCTGTATTTATCTGCCACACCTTGAAGGCCGGTCCGTGAAATTAATGCCGACATTAAACCGGTCCGTGGTGCTAAAAGGTTGGGGACCACTGTGTTATAATGTTTTAACATGGTAGCGTTCTGTCTCACCACAAGAGGGCAACAGTCTATAGCCTCAGCACAGCTGGATCATGCCTCGGCAGATGTTTTCACTCTGAAATTTTTGAGGTTTCCAAGTTTTTACAGCTGATCAAATAATTTCCAATATCCAGTCAGCATAAACACTCACAAATCATAGTGAGGGTCTTTGTCATTGCTTTAGTTCTGCTATAATATATTGTTAGTGTTTAAGCTGATGATCTTATTTAGTTTTCCCCCTTTTTTTCCCTTTTTGTCAGTACCGTACCTGTGTTACTGTACTATTACCTGTTTCCTGTTAATCATCCTCTATTTTTTTATCAGACGCCCTCACCTCAGCAAAAAATGTGTAATATGCAGAGCAATGTATGTGCCGTCACGTTTGAAGAGAACAATGGACAAACTAGATTCTCGGTGTTTGATCTTATATTGAAATCCTTATCGAAGCTCCTCATCTGCCTAGTGTGATGTTTCCATTCCAGCAGCGTGTGGACCGCTGGAGTGTATCGAAGGAGGTCGTTTGTCACTGATTCTCTGGTTATTTTTAACCTTCCCCCGTGTGCAGGTCTAATCAGAACAGGATGTTCCTCATCAAATTAACCAGGAAATATATTTTCATGAAATGAGACTGGGTCTGTACATGTACCCTACCATGATGTAGCAGACTAAGGTCAATTACACAGGAGGGTTACTGGGGCTAAATGCAGATCAGGGTTGAGTTTTGCAATTTCTTCACTAATGGCTTACACTAAGAAGAGGTTAAGAACAGTAAGGACTTCATAATGGGGTAATAACCCAAAGACAAAGTCAATTTTTAGAATTAATTAGAAGTCTTTGCATAGTTCTTTCTTTTTGTTTTCTCGCTTTTTAATTTTACAGAAACTAAAGGAACCTTGTAAAGATTGTTTATGCTGCCACGGTTACAACTGCTAATACCACAAATAATAATAACAATAATAGGAAGAAGAAGAAAAAGAAGAATACTCATAATAATCTCCACCCTTTACTTTTAAATTGTCCTAAAAGGATGATGTATATCTGGAAATTAACTGTACATGATGTCAGTACCACGACACAATCATGTAAATAGATTGTGTCATGATCTTACCTCCATGTTCTCTCACAGATTAAATTAACTTATTTAACTATATCAGAAGCTGGGGTAAAATTTGAATCCTTGTCCAAACTCAGATTTGATACTATCACAGAGCAGGGATGTTAATCAGAGGTTTTTTTGTTTTTTTTGTAGCCTCACTTCTGCTATTCATTAATATCTTTTTGTGTCTATGTGTCACACATCAGGATGATAAAAGGTTAACTGCTCCTCTCTGCTTTGATTACGGCAGAGGAGGACTGCATGTCTCATCAAGTCACCGGCGCTCACCCACATGAATTCTTATGTAATTTTGTCACACAGGTGAACAGTGCTGCAACATTAGCTTGACACATACATGAAAAATAACAACCGCTAGCTGAAAGGTAATGCATATTTTGTAGTTGCAGGGATAAACTGTGTCATTGCTATTTCCATTTCATTTCATATGGAGTCTCATTCAGAGGACGTCACACCTGCTGATGTGTATGCAGAGTTTTCCTCTTGCACTACTCTAAGATCAGTAATAAAAAATCCATCTTTGAAAAATGAACAGGTAAAAAAAAGACATAATTCATGTCATCATCATCCTAAAAGGCAGCCTCAACCTGTTCTTAATTATTTTTTGCAACAAGTGACAGTTAGAAAGTCACTCCAGCTGTGATGTGCCTCTTCAGACCTCATTTACATTTCACACAGTGACACATTGCATAATATCACTAAACACTGAGGATTTTCTCCTTGGGTCGATAAAAAAGATGGGACTGAACAAGGGCCGCAGAAGGCTTACTGGATCGCTGCTCTTAAAAACACTTCAGGCCCATATATTTCCATAAATTCAACAGCTGAAATGTGATATGCTTGGTGATCGTTCTATTCAAGATACTCCACGTCGAGTGAAACCTCCTAAGTATTGTTTCATGTAGCGTACTGCCGCTGAGCAGCAAATGGGATTGGAGATGTGTGTGCATGACACCACATTACATCCTTCAGAGGAAAAGGAGATGGAACGAAATGAAATGAGATTCAGCCGGCACGTCCGTACAAAAACACCACGTCGGCCAGTGTGTGTCCGTGGCGCCGTCACAGAGGGAGAGATGGAAAGAAAGAGCCCGGGACTGTTTCCCATCTGTGTGACACTCAGCGTTCCCGGGTTATTGGCTGGTTTGTGCCATTGTATTTCTTCTCCAGCACCAGCTTGGCGAGTCAGGCACGAGAGGGCTGGAGTTCTGCTTGTGTGCCCTTTCTATTTATTAATCTTTTATCTGAATCCACTATCCCCTGCTCTCTTTCTGCTGATTACATCTCACTCCTAGTGGTTCTCTCGCCACTTCTCAATTTATCCTTGCATCATCCCTCTGTCTTTGCATCTTTCCCCTCACCTTCCTCTTTCTATTTCTTCTCTGCCGCCTCCCTCCTCTCCCTCCTTCTGTCTCTCTATCTTCTTCTCTCCTGGGTTGACAGTGTGGAAAGTTGATGAATCAGACTGCATGTGACAGCCTGGCATTTGAGTGAATCTGATGTGGTTAATATGGTGCCTGCTGACAGTGCTGTGGAAATCGTTCACAGTGGAGGAGCACTGAGCCCAACTTCGCTCGCTCCCTTTGCTGCCGGTGTGTCTGCGTAGGGGGGAGCCTGTGTTTACTTGAGTGTGTGTGTATATAAACTTTTTTTTTTTTATATTTCCCAGGGGTCAAAGGTCACTAGAATAAGCCGCCTTCCCTTCTTCCTGCCTACACGTATCATCCGTGCTCCAACAGCTCTTACTTCAAGAGTTCACATCACCAGGACCGTGAAACTGTTTCCCTGGATGATTTAAAGTGATACCTACACACACGTCCTCCTTGCATCATGGTGTCAGGCCTGGAGGAAACAAAACAGGTGATCAGAAAAACACATTACAATGATTTCCTGTCAGGTATAATTTATTATGTGAGGAATTAACATTAGTTGTGTTTCTAAACTTTTTTTTACTGCAGGAAATAATCTTACATGCTTCACTTTCCTGCACCTAAAAATAGATTTGGTGTACAGTGGCATTTTAAATTAAGCATTTGATTGATGCTTTTGAAGTTATGGTTGGGTTGATTAATTAAAATATCCCCTTGAAATATTCTGACTACATAAAGAATAAAAAACTTAAAAAGTGAAACTCCATAATTGTATTAAAATTCAATGTATAAATCATGTTAAATGGGTTTATTAATAAATAATCAACAGACCCTGCAATCATAAGAGAAATCCGTACTTCAGCTTCATGCACTGATTATTTACTGTGAGTTTAATATATTTAGGGGTAACTGTTGAGCGTGTGTGCTGTGCATTTTTGTGCACATATTAGCATCTGTGCACACCTTCACACATTAAACAAAACAATATATTTCTACATGTCAGTCTCTGTGTGCATGTGGCTGCAGTGTGCACTCAATCTGTGATTTTTCTCTGTAGAAAACATATGGTGAGTCAGTGTGTAGGAGTTGTGCGCCAGTGTGTCTGTGGGGGGAGGGAGGGAGAGTGGATAGGTGGTGAGGGAGAGGAGAGCGGATTCAGGTTGTGCACCAATAGATGGCACTCTACCCTTTTGTGATTGGCTATGGTGACCCAGACTAAGACAGGGTCTAGAAATACATGCATCTGTATCCAAACTGAACAGGAAGTTGGATGAAAAAATTACCTTTTTTATTTCCAAATCTTCTGGTTTGCTCCTATTTTGGAAAAAAAAAAAAAAAAACTGAAAGCAGAGTGAAAAGACTGTGAGTGGAGGCTGCACCACTCTGGCTGGATGAATAAAGAGCTACACTTCAAGAGTTAGAGACTCTCTTCACTTTAGGATCTAATACATGTCTTTATGGGGTTTTAGGTAAAATAAAAATATAAATCACACTGACCAACGGTGTTAAAAGTGAATATTTTTCCTTACCTGACGATGCGTTGTCTGTATGTGAGCTCATGTTTACATAAAGCTGTGTGCATGACTGTTTTTGTGTATGCAGGGCACTGCAACCACAGCCAGCCAACACTCGGTGTCATAAGCTGTAGTTTACTGTAGTGTAACCCACTCACAGAGTAGAACACACAAACTGAATTACATAAATGTGTGAGTCACTGACCAAACCATATCTCCACCGTTCTCTCATGACATCTCACATCACATCATTACTATGATCACTGGGAGTCGTAACAGGAGACAGTGATGTACAATAGCATTCATGAGCAAAATGTGATTAACATGTGGTTAAAAGTAACAATTAAATCCAGTTATGTTAAACCATGATCTGCTACAGGCTACAATAGTTATGCAGAATGTGATTTCAGACATTTTTGGATGAAAGAAGTCCCTAACACTTCATATATTGGAAATTGTGGCAATAACAAGAAGACAAATACCCCACTGAGACAGGCTACGTAGATTGTATCTTGACAGTTATACAACAAAAATTGTATTTTCAAAATCCCATGATGAGAATAGCCTCAAAAAGCTACTTTAAAAGACTCCATCTCTCACTGCACGGTAGTAGTTTCACACAAAGTGGAAGAGAGAAATAAATAAATATATACATAAAGTGGCTTTATTGAACATAGTAATGTACAATCCTGTGGGAGGAGTGAGGAGGGCTTCATTTATTAACAGGGGACAAAAGACCTGAATATGCAAATAATGTTTTCTGTTGCAAAAAAAAAAAAAATAAAAACAGGCCTTCGTCATGACAATAAAAGCTAATGGAGAGCAATGTGTACATGGAGCAAACAAACTAAAATATAAAATTATGTCCAGTACAAATAACGCAGTGCAGCTGATCGTCAAGCAGGGGCATAGAGTAGGAATACAAATACAGAAATATTTAATCATATTCACAAAATATACACATAAAATAACAGTTTAGAGCATTCAATGTCTTCTAAAGTGTGGCCACGATTTCTAGGCAAATGACAGTGTAGAAATAATAAAAAAAAAAAAAGATAAACACCGGCTAAATTAAAGAATCAACAAAGCCCATGCTTGTGAAATGAAACAAAAAACAACTTGAGGGCAAGTTTGTGGCCGTAGTCACCATAGCGATAGATTTCTATATTCTATGGAGTTCACAACCTTCTACATTCAACAACCCTAACAAGCACATAAAGGGTCGGAGGTCATGCAAGAGTGGTTCTCTGCAGTAGTGTGATGGAGCTCAGCAGCTAGGCTGGGGTCAGAGGGCAGATCAATTGGGTCACTGATAAAAGCAAACAAGCTCAGTCATATAGAAAAAAGTACACTCACTCTCTCTCACACACACACATATACACACATCCCCACTGCTGCTTATTCCTGTTTGACTATTCAACTGAAGTTTATTCCACAGTAAACCCTCAGTCACCGCTGGAGGTGGGAGGTCGTCAGTGCTCGGAGGCTTCGCTGGGGTTGAGCCAGCAGTTGTGTAGCCTTCAGCCTCCAGTCAGGTTTGCCCACACAATGCAGCCCGACACACAGGGCAACACGGGTTGAAATGCCCCATCTCTTCAAGCCTCAAAGACAGAGGCGAGGAGGGTGATGAATGAAGTATAAGAGAAAGGAAAACAATACAGAGACGGTTCATACAGGCTGTTCTTTTTAGTCCTCTGGTGTACAACATGAAAGGAAAAAAAAAAACATGCAACAATGGGGGCTTCAAATAAACAAATCCTTTGCACTCCATAATTTACAACACTGGGCCATAGTTACACTTCATTTTCATTTCAACTGAACAAAGATCTGACGCACACTCTTGAGTGCGAGCCAAACATGTCGGATTCAGACGTAGGAGACAAGAGTTTCTATCTTTTCACAGACCATCTATTAAAGTTTTACAAAGTGTAGCCATGATCTTTCCCAAAACCTTAACAGAGTTTTTTTTTATTATTTATTGAAGTTGCCAAACCCTGACCTTACACTGGTCCTACCACAGCTGCCATGCAGAGATAGTGAAGAAAGAAACACATTTATAATCCTTGGCATCGGACATAATCCGAGGATTTGAAGAATTGTCCAGTGTTGATGTTCTTGAGGTGCTAGTTTGCAAATAGTTCATGAAAGCTTTGCAACTTCAGAATATGGTTTTAAGAAATGGTTCCCAGCCTTGGCGTCCAACCAGAGTCCATATTGCATATTTTGTTGTGTTGCATATTTTCTTTATTTTACTCTTACATTTTGGATTTACAATATCAGTGTTGTTGAACTGAGCTCTGCCATGCTGGTCTGTTTGAAGACATCATCAAAAGTACTATTACATAGAGAAAATTAAACATATCTTTCCCATAGTGAATGTTGGAGAACAAAAACAATCTTGTTCCTTGTCGTTGAAGAACTTTTGTAAATGGGTTCATTGGTATGTTGAGAACCAAATAAGAACACAGGGACAGTTTAAAATCAATTGTACAGAAATCTTTACATAAATACTTTGTGAGGACTTTCATCAAAATCAAAGAAACACAGCCACTGGAAGTTCACAGTTTTATTTACCGTATTTTCCGGACTATAAGCTGCTACTTTTTTCCGACGCTTTGAACCCTGCGGCTTAAACACCGGTGTGGCTCATGTATCGGCACGAAGCTCGTTAGCTTTTTTCAAGCTAGCAAGCTCCGTGCCGCCGAGACATTTAGCCTCGTCACATCAGGCCCGGTCAGAGTGGACCACATGAAACTGTTCGAATAAATTCAATAGCAGCTTATAGACAGGTGTGCTCAATAGTCCGGAAAATACGGTAATTTTACCCCTTTTTAAAATATTTTTTCTGTCTCAAAGTTTTTTCTGTTCCTACTTTAACAGGTCTGAGCAACATAATCGGCATCATTGTCTACATCTCCAGCAATGCAGGAGACCCCAACGATAAACGCGACGATGACAGGAAGTACACTTACTCCTACGGCTGGTCCTTCTACTTTGGCGCCCTCTCCTTCATCGTAGCTGAAACTGTGGCCGTCCTCGCCATCAACATCTACATCGAGAAAAACAAGGAAGTTCGCTGGAAGGCGCGACGCGAGTTCATCCGTTCGCTCTCCTCCTCTTCGCCGTACTCGAGGATACCGAGCTTCCGGTACCGCCGGCGGACGTCGCACGCCAGCTCTCATTCCACGGAGGCTTCCCGGGAGAACTCGCCCGTGGTCGGCCTGAAGGGGGCGCAGTCTTCCAGCGGGCCCCTGGACGAGCTTTCCATGTACGCCCTGGCGAGGGACAGTGTGACAGAGACAACGTACAGCCCTGAACATGAGGCGGCTGCTGAGTTCCTCCAGGTCCATAACTGTTTCCCCAATGATCTAAAGGATGGGGTGAACCGCAGGACGACACCAGTGTGAGCGGCACACTGTGGAGCTGAAGGTTCACCAAGAGGAGGTCGAACAGGAAGCTGTGTAAAGCCAGTGGAGCGTGAGCGCTTGTGAAATCGCTCCATCTTAGAGAGAGAGGCTGACCAATTTGAAATAGGAGATAAGACGACTGTCGGCCGGACAGATAAGTCAGTTAACAGAACTTGAGTTAATTATCTGCTTTTAGAGATCATCAAAGCAGAATAGAGTAACTGTTGTCTGTGCTGTAGCCAATCTAAAATCAGTGTTATCTTTCAACCGTGCCAAAATGCTTAAATGAGCAGTGTAGTGATCGCTGCACTTGAAGCATTGAGGTGTGCTAATCAGCAGTATTCTACCTGTAAATTATATAACAAGGTGCTAAATGAAATGTACTCTTCAACTTGAAAGTGTGCCATTTGTGTTTGACGTTAAAGTGTGGCCCTTTTCCCCCAAGTTTGTATCGTGTCCTCATATATGGTTTTGTCTTTTTACTCTAATGAAAGGTGTGAAAGAAACAACAGCACTGTCCTCTAGGATGAGGTGCAGCCTTTAAAACAAATCTTTATGACACATCCACAGCAGTACGGTTGGCTTTACAAAAACAATCACTGAGTTGTATTGAATGTTCAGTGTTTCAGCAGATTGTGCAAGTGGATCACCCAACCCCATATAAAGAGGTTATGTCTCCCTCGCTGTCTCTTCCTTGATCCTATTCTTCTTTGACATTTGTCACTGGAACAAAATGTCCTTCTCGCCAGTGGACACACCTCTGTTCAACGGTCACTGTTCATTCACTTCCATATCAGTCTGCCATCCTTCCATCACACCCCCTGGTGTATGTGCCTGTCACAAGAGAAGAGCAGTCGACGATAAAAAAAAAAAAAAAAAGAGAGGGGTGCCCAGAACTGTTTAAAAAACCACACAGGTCAGGATTTCCTTTTGCTGTGAATGGAGCCTCGGCATCCTGTGTTTAACGGATAAGGATCAGAGCCAGGCAGAGAATTCGTGTCTGTCTGTCACACAGCCTGTGAGTCCATCTGGCGGCCCTTTCCACCCCTCCCATGTCAAGCAGAGGGCTCAGACAGAAGCAGAGGGAGCTGTCTACAACTGCGTCTCTGAAGGATTTGCGTCCTGCACATCCATCACTGCTCTTTCTTTAAGTTCTCTCAGGAAATACAGGGTTATCGTGGCAGGTTGAACACTTTTGAGGTCCTCCTTTTTCCCGCTTTGTGGCAGTGATAGGAAATGGACCGGTGATAAAGATAAACCTGGTGAAAGGGATCTGAGAAAAAAATAAAAATGCCATTACCGTATTTAGTAAATGCTGTGAGTGTTTGCTTGAGATTGCTCTAAGAACCACCTGGGGTGAGTTTTCTTTAGCGGCGAGCTCACTCGAGCACAGAATAGTGTTTGATTGTATTTAGTGCGTCTGATTTTCCATTAGCGATAACACTTCATACATCCAGCTGAGCACATGTAATAGAAAAGCCATCAGTATGATCTGCTCTGAGTGTAAATCTCCCACTTTTATATAACAATGTGAAAAAAATTTGTTTGTTTGTAATGTAAAGCTGTAAAGTTGTATATAAAAGTACAATAAAAACACTGAATGTGCAAAAACACAAACAGAGAACTTAAAGTATTATTTTACTGAACAATAACTCAATAAGAACGCCTTGATAAATGTAACAATGGCTATACAATTCAACTTTTTATATACCGGTGAACACACACTTGTTTTGCTGTTATCAGTCCAAAACGAGAGTCTACTGATTGGTATTCTGTGTAGTAAGGTGAAGTACTGCAAGTCTGTGCAGGAGAAGAGAGGATGGTTTTACTCCATGTGTATGCAACACCTGTACTTTACCTGTATCTGTTTATATTGGTTTTTTGGGTTGTTCTGTTCACCTGCAATCCCTGCTGTTAATGTGCCAATCCAAAAAAAAAAAAAACATGTTTATTTAATCTGAATTCACACTGTTTTTCCTCCTTAGTACATCTTAGGTATAACCCCCGACAATGTATATAAACAAATAAACAAAATCAGGGTTGTATTGTTTGTGCTTTAGTTGTGATTTCTTTTAATAACACTGAACGCTACAGGCTGTGAGTTAAACAGTGAGGATGGTATGCTAATATGTACTCAATGGCAATGAGACATGGTTAGCTTGATTGACAGGTCTAGTCTCATACACTTTGGGCTGAGGATTAGACCCGCCTCCTGACTCCTCCCATCATATCCAAATATGGTCACGTCTGGCTCCAAACAACCAACATGGCAACGTTTAAACGCCACAAACCAATGGGTGACGTCATGTTAGCATTGTTCATTCTCTCGACAGTCTATGTATTAAATCTCATTTTATTTCAATCACAGGTGGAAATGGAAATAGTTGTTTTTATGGTACATTTATATAGTGCTTTCTTGACCTTAGGTAGGTCCCAAAGTGCTGTAAAGGCATCTCATTCACCCATTCACACACACACTATCACACCAATGACTACAGAGCTGCCATGCTAGGTGCTAGCCACCATTGGAAGCAACTTAGAGTTCAGAGTCTTGCCCAAGGACACTTCGACATGTGGACAGGAGGAGCTGGGGATCGAACCCACACTCTTACGATTCATAGGCGACCCGCACTACCACCTGAGCCACAGCCACCTCAATAAATGAATATTTGATCATATATTAAAGCACTGTACCCATAAGATGTTGAATTTTGATGGGGCTCAAGTTAAAGCAAATTCATACAACAACTGTTTTACTCAAATTGTGTTGATATAAGAGGAAAAGTCAGGATATGGGTAAGATTCTTCCTCTGGAGACCATAAATAAATGCAAATCTATTCTACAGCTATTGAGATTTTTCTGTCAGTAACAAAGGGTTGGACCAACCCACCAGCAGACATACTAACATCGCCAAAAACCAAAGCCATGTTGCCAGTACAGTCCACATACAGCAGGCTGTCTCCCTCCACTGTAAAGCTACAGGACAGCCCTCTATCTAAGCTCAGCTACAGATGTACAGGATTTACGTCAAATCCTTCCAGCCACATGCTGTAATCAGCATCACTGAAGACCTTTGATTGCAGTGCTCCATTCAGATTTCTGCTGCTGACCTCCTCCGAGTCGTGAATGCCTCTTCAGTTCAGCTGCATAAGCCTGAATCACTGTCATCTCCGAATGAGCTATGAGCTATTTCAGCCTTGGATTCTCCTCATTGTTTGACAAAGAAATAAATCACCGGGCATCATATTAATGACAGCAAAGCAGAATGTGACATAAATTACCGCTGCTGCTGTTTCCATATTTCACAATGACTGACTCATAAACCACATATTATATACCTGCATCCTGAGTACCACTGGATAAGTGTAATTATGCGGGCGAGCTTTCATTTTCATAAAATAGGAATCGGAGCTGTTTATCTGACTGGGGAAATTATCTTTTGATTGAAATATCTGATGCTGTGGTCCAACAGCTGCATCAGCCCATTGCAACTTTCACCTAATTTCATTTCCCTCTAATCTGCGCTCATTAACTGACAATTTAACTGTCCCACATCACATAACCTCATGCAGATCGATGGGACGGGTCGGACGGGCGAGGACGGCAAACTGTAGCTGATCCTGTTGTTTTAGAGTCGAATATTAACATGACCCTCATAGAAGTGGCCTCGGGGTATGGGTAATCTAATTTTGCTTGAGTAATGTTGCCCGTCATTAGCAAATGAATACAGTTGGGTCCCTCTGAAGGCAATGCAATCTAGTCGGCTATGGGTAAAATTAGCCACCAATTAAGGTTGTTTTTCATCCTGGAATGAAAATTCTAACAAGGAAGCTTGGCAGCCGTAATTGAAGTTAATCACTGCTGAGTTTCAACGTGCCGACTCAAAATTTCAAAGAGATTTTCTATGTTTCTCGCAATGTCACTGACCACAGGTGAGTCAGAGATGCCTCCTCCCCGGCTGTTTGACACCCTACCCACCCTACAGTGAGACACACTCCACTGTGGGTGATGTGTCTCCGCTGTCGTCCTCGCTGTTGCTTAGAGACCGTGCAGCTGTGAGGTATTTGGTCTCTCGGTAGTCACCAGGGGGATCATGAGAAAATGAAGCAGGTCAGAGGGTCACCCCGTAAGACATGCACCACCAAAGGACACTATTATTACACACTTAGAGACAAGTGGTCGTCCTCGCAGCCTTGGCGAGAAGAGACCCACCCTCTGGGAGAAAAAAAAAAAGCAGTTTTGCTGCAAATGCGTTGAGGTGGAATGTGATAATGAACACGACTGTTTCTCATCTCCTCTCAACCCCCGCTGTGGGGTTTCTTTTTTTAAGCCGTGTGAGGAGATTTATCTTTGATGATCAATTTTTTTTCCCCGAGTTAGTTCCTGCCTGTTTTCATACAAATCACTTTGTACCTCAGACATTGCGTTCATTTAAGACATCAGACCAGCTGTGATGTTTCTGTCCGGGTCGTTCCTCGGAGCACACACTGACAGGAAAACCTATTTTGTATAATTGGAAAGCAATTTCACACCCTCACATGAACACACACACAGTCCAGGTTTGTATCTATTTTGAAAGGCTTTACCTCTTGCTGTCACTTTAAGTGCCTTGCCATTTAGAGTGTTAAAAACCCAGAGCTGTGTGAGCCTTATCAGGGCTGAAAATGGGCCAGAGTCCTGTCTAAAGTGGGGCACAGTGGTTTATAAAAAGCACGTCCGTTTACTCAAGCAGTTCATAGGGAAAAGGTTGATTGTGTCTTTGAGATGCGTCAGCTTTTAGGAGTCTTGTTCCCCTCCTCAAACTGTGTGAGTTATTTCTGCAAAGCCATCAAAAGCTTGAGGTGCGCTCCTTCAAATATAGACATCAGCTTACAAAAAGAAAAATCATAGTAAATCACAACCACCTGTAGGATTGTAACAGCAATACAGGAAAAGATAAATGAATTCATCTTCAAGTTCATCCAGAATTTATTACACACAGAAAAGTACAAACCTCTACAAATCTCACTAGAGCTGCAAAAAAAGAAACAAATGATATGATATTAAACTCAAATTTTACAGGATCTATATTAAAGCCCCTCTTCTGCCTCTCCAAATCTGGATCAGCGCCTTGCATCAGGTGGGACCCTTGTCTCAAACCCTGACTGCTGATTGGCTGAGTAAGTAGATCAACTCATTCAGATGACAACTAATAAAGGAAATCTTCCCCCCCAGGAGTCCCCTGGCACACAGCGCCTGAGACAATTGAGCTGGAAACGGTTTTGGACTGAATAAGAACACGAGAGCGATGTGATAGAGAATGTTCCAGATAGATGATGGATTGATCGGTGATGATTGGCATGGCGATGAAATATTGAACAGTGGTGTCAAAAGTTTGCTGGAGGTTTTGATCAGATGGCCTTTGATGTTGTGGTTGCAGCTGCACAAGTTGAACACTCTCGATCAATAGACTGTGTCTAAACTTTAAATGTAAGTGTCCAGTCTTGACCAAACTCCTGTCAACATCACAATGGTGGAGTAATTGGTGTAATAGGTGTAAGCACTTCCCGGTGCATCTTCATCTCGAAGCTAAATGGCCTTAACTCACCAAAGGCAACTGGGGAGGGAGAGGAGGAGAGGAGCGAGGTAGAAACTAGGGCACTGTTATCTGGCCCCTTTTTACCAACCACCAGGCACAAGGCGGAGAAAGAAAGAGCCTTGGACAGGAGAGCAGGAGAGACGAGGACACCAGCAGTGAAGTCAAACTGTAGATAGGACGGGGGAACCTCTGGAGTCAACATCCGGCGTCGAGGATCTGAAGACAAACAAGGCGACGCTGACTGTTTTGTGCAGCCTTTACTTTAACACACACTCCATCCACACACAGCTACGTACACACTCGCTTGCTCGTGTCACACACACACACACGCGTGCAAACGCAGGCGCGTGCACGAACACACAGCAACATGTTTGAGGAGCAGGCGACCAAGGTCAAGATCACGTCTGTGGTGATTGTCGTGGGCATGTCGGCGATGCTGGCGGCGGTGGTGACGGACCACTGGGCAGTGCTGAGCCCCCGGGTGGAGAAGCTCAACGCCACCTGCGAGGCGGCCCACTTTGGCCTCTGGAGGCTCTGCAAAAAGACCATCTTCATCGTGGAGGAGGATCCCCAGGGCAAAGGTTGCGGCCCCATCAGTTTACCTGGAGGTATGGAGCTGCCCGGTCTTACAGCTGCTGAACGAAAACCAGTCGCTTGATGATTTGTTTTTGTGGCCACAGTTAAACATCTTGTATGTTAATATATTCTGATAGAGATGATATTTTTTTTGGCTGAAGTGAAATTGTTGTGTGGTAACAGATTTTTTAAAATGCATTACTCTGATGGTGTTGTCAAGGTTTTTCTTTTGTGACATCTAGAAACATTGGAACTCATAAAGAATAATTCATACTTCATAACTTTGCGTAAACATGCAGGTCAGAAAATGAAAAATGAGCTTTTGATTCATCCTGAAAGAATTAACGTGTCTTTAATGGTGCAACATCAAAGTCTTCAAACATCCGTCCTTAAAATAGTCTCCATGGAGGTAAAAAAAAAAAGTCGAACAGGAAGTGTTGGTCAGCCCCATCTTTTTTCCTGCCCTCGCACACACAATGGCACACGACAACATATGTGCTGCCATGTGTGGATACATTCACACACACACACACACACACACACACGGGCATGTGTTTGGACTGCATGTTCAACAGTCCTACAGCCAGCTCTTTCAGTGAACCATTATTATCTTCCACAGAGGAAGTCACTGAACAGACTGCCAATTAAGCACACTCCAACAGCTGAAGTTGAGTGCGTAATGGAGGAGAATCACTGCCATACTTCACAGCTAACTCGACAAAAAGAAGAAAAAAAACGTGAATCAGTTCTGTCTGGGCTCATCAACTCTCAATGTACGAGGGGAAATAAAACCCCATTTACCTCACAGCAAAGACCCCGTTTCTCTAATTTAAGAGGAAGTGTCACATCCTTTGTCACCATGCTGACTCGCTCAAATCTAGGATCATAAGATGCTATTTACCCTCCACATCTGACTGTCAAAACTGACTTGTGTTTGGTTTGATCACACCAACCTGTCTAGAGAGCAGCTCATAAGGAACATTTCATCCCACTGATAAAACTCTTCTTTAATTACAAGCTATGAAAAAAATCATCCAGCTAATTTTGGAAGTTGTTTCCCATCCTTGCATAATGTTGCATACAGTAAGTCAATCCAAGAAACTAAGTCCAAAGCGCTCTGTCTTGCATTTAAAAGCCCTTTTCTCCAAAATAGCCCCATCGCTTCAATTACAAGCTCTCTTTGAACAGAGCCAGCCCAGGGGTAAGCAGTGTCTCTCTGGCCTCTGGCTGTGTGTGCGTGCCTTGCAGCCTAACAGAGAGATTTCACTCTGACTCTGTCATTGACTTAGCCTCCGGCTTCAGCACCTCAGGATCAGTACAGGCCTTAATGAAGTGTGGCTTCCTCCTCCAGCTCATGAGTTAGAGTACACCTGGGAGACCTGGGAGGACTGAGGGGGATTGGTGAAAGAAAGCAGACGCTGGCTTGGATGTATATAAGCAGGGATGCCTCTGTTGAGATGGAGAGTCCTTTTAGTGAAGAGGAAGGGAGGGGGAGTGAGGAGAGATGATACTGTACCATGTTTTATATATTGAGGGACCAAGCACGGCCAATAGACAGCGAAGCAGGTGTGACAGCTGCTTGTCATAAAAAATGTGTGACTACAGGATAACAACCAGAACACTATTTTCTGTAAAAATGGAGACAGATTTATTTCTATTTCTCAAAACCGGTGTTGGAGACTTTTTTCTTGACGGACAAGTCAGTCACCTGTTGAATGTGTAAAGAGCAGATTGTAGCCGACAGATTACCTGATCAACCAGGCCCAACACGGTTTGAAAGAATACTTTACAAAGACGTGAGGGCCTGGAGCTGCACCGCTGTCTCTCATTTCGAGGGCGGGCTTAGCAAGCTGAGAGGGAACCAATCACAGAAGTCGAATGTGACGCACAAAGTGTGAGACGCTCGCGCATGTAGCCGCACCACGAAAACAAACGAGTGGAGCTATCGCAAACGGAGGAGAGAGGACTAACATTAATGACAGCTGTCGATTTTGTTCTTAAAAATTTACGGATACGAGGCGTCATTGCACACTCGGTTCAGATAGACCGAAGCTAGAGCAAACACTCGTACGGCAGCCATGTCCGACATTTTCAATGTTTTGATTTGGGAGAAGCTTGTTCCGGCTTCTGAGTATGACGCGTCAACAACAGGGGCATGTAATTGGTCCGTCCCAAAGTTTGCTCATGAAAAGACTGGCAATGCCTCCGGTGCCAGACCCTTCTGCATTCGAACAGAATGTAGGAGGGTCTGATTGGCCAGGC
>OOFC01025394.1:0-16866 GCA_900323345.1 Pseudochromis fuscus | reverse complement strand
ACGTCACTGACCCGTCCAGCACCGAGCACATGAAGGAGTCCACGCTGGAGGCCATCGGATACATCTGCCAGGACATCGTGAGTCAACACTCTGTACACACACTCTCGGCACTGTATACACACACTATACACACTCTACACCAGGGGTGTCAAACTGGTGCCATGGAGGCCGAGACCCTGCGGGTTTTCTTTCCAGCCGGCTCCTAAGGCAGGTGATTTTAATGATCACCACCTTTTTCAAATTGAGGGAAGGAGCTGATCAGTGAGATCAGCTGCTGCAGAGATGGTTGGAAAGAACCTGCAGGTTCTCGGCCTCCATGACACCAGTTTGACACCTGTGCTCTACGAATACGAATACGAATACCTTTATTGTCATTATACTCAGAGTACAACGAGATTGGGTTGCTACACACGGTACAGAATGTGTACTCGGTGTAGTGTGTGTGTGTATAGACACATTGAACACATACACACACTCTACACTGAATACACATTCTGTACAGACACTCTACACACTGTACACACATACACTCATACAAAATAGAAACAGTATAAAGTCTATAGTCTGGAAGTTACAGTTGAAGATTGTCTTCATTTGCTTCTATAGTAACATTAGTAGTACAATGTAGGAGTAAATGATGTATAAATGTGATAAGAAGCTGAACATGTGATAGTTGTGGTTTCTGTAGCTCAGAGTGAAGAATAAAGATCAGGATTTAAATACAGTCGGATGATACTTGGTGATCTCATTGGTTGCAGAATGTGGTGTAAAATAATCGGCTGCAGAGTGAATGTTGTTGAGACACATCATCCCTGTTTCAGATGAAAGTGGTGAAGTTATGATGGGTAACGTGATCTGAGTGATCTCACTGGTCTGAGCTCATCCTGTCTCTCTAGGATCCAGAACAGCTGCAGGAGAACGCCAACCAGATCCTGACTGCCATCATCCAGGGGATGAGGAAGGAGGAGCCAAGCAACAACGTGAAGCTGGCAGCGACCAACGCTCTGCTCAACTCTCTGGAGTTCACCAAGGCCAACTTCGACAAGGAGGTACCCAGAGTCCTGGTCCACACTGATACAGAGACCTCAGTTTCTTTGACTGTGACCTGTTTTTAATGTTCTCTCCATGTGAGCATTGAATTGCTCTTGCTGATGATGTCACTGTTGTGTTCCCCTCAGACCGAGCGACACTTCATCATGCAGGTGGTCTGTGAAGCAACACAGTGTCCCGACACCAGAGTGAGTGACATCACTGTGTTTCCTCCGAGTGTTTCCAGCGTGACCTCTGACCTCCACACGTGTGTTGTCTGTTTTTAGGTGCGAGTGGCAGCATTACAGAACCTGGTGAAGATCATGTCTCTGTACTATCAGTACATGGAGACGTACATGGGACCAGCTCTGTTCGCGGTAAGACCTCATGCCATGCACCGGGCTCCGCCCCCAGCCTTTTTATAGCTTCATATTCCATGTGGAGTTTGAATTTCCCAGTCAGATGGAGCATTGTCCACGTAATGTTTTCCATTTTGGGATCAATAAAGTTTGAATTCTGTAGTTGCTGCTTCCTGCAGCTCCTACAAAATAAGAGCTGGGTTTTTATTTAGGCAGCGGTAACCTCCACTTGCCGCTGTCTTTCACCACCACCTCCTCCTCAGATCACCATCGAGGCAATGAAGAGCGACATCGATGAGGTGGCACTCCAGGGCATCGAGTTCTGGTCCAACGTCTGTGACGAGGAGATGGATCTCGCCATTGAGGCCTCGGAGGTCAGGTCTTCATCGCTTTCGAGAAAAGATGAGATTGACCGGAGCTGACCATTAGCCGTTAGCTTCATCGACACATTCCCGTCGGGTCACAGTTTCCCGTTTCCTGTCATCCAATCACAGGCATCGGAGCAGGGACGCCCCCCAGAGCACACCAGTAAGTTCTACGCCAAAGGGGCGCTGCAGTACCTGGTCCCCATCCTGACCCAGACCCTCACCAAACAGGTACCTTAGCCACCGCCGTCTGACCCGTTTTACAGGTTGTCGCCATGGTGACTCCGCCTGTCTGACCGCCGCCTTTCTGACTGCAGGACGAGAATGACGATGACGATGACTGGAACCCTTGCAAGGCGGCAGGTGTGTGTCTGATGCTGCTTGCCACGTGCTGCGAGGATGATGTGGTTCCCCATGTCCTGCCCTTCATCAAAGAGCATATCAAACACCCGGACTGGCGTTACCGTGATGCCTCCGTCATGGCATTCGGCTCCATCCTGGAGGGGCCAGAGTTGAACCAGCTCAAACCACTTGTCATTCAGGTGAGACACGGACGCAGGAAGTTCACCCATGTGATGAGCTTTATTCTGAAAGTCTGCTTCCTCCGAAGGCGATGCCGACCCTGATTGAGCTGATGAAAGACCCCAGCGTGGTGGTGAGGGACACCACGGCGTGGACTGTGGGCCGGATCTGCGAGCTGCTGCCAGAAGCCGCCATCAATGAGGTCTACCTGGCCCCCCTGCTGCAGTGTCTGATCGAAGGCCTGGGGGCGGAGCCCCGGGTGGCATCCAACGTCTGTTGGGTGAGCCAAGGGTCCGGCGGGGTGGGGAGTCGGGAAGGAGGCTGGTGTGGCACTGAACGCCAACTTGGTAACTGTCGCATTTCATCCCCCAGGCCTTCTCATCTCTGGCGGAGGCAGCGTATGAAGCCACAGATGCTGCTGAGGACCAGGAGGAGCCAAGCACATACTGCTTGTCGTCGTCCTTTGAAATCATTGTCCAGAAACTCCTGGAGACCACAGACAGGTAAGGGGGGGTCATCGGAGGACCACAACCCGGGGGTGGGCCTGTTGGTTTAAGTCAGGGATGCCCATCCCTGGTTCTCAAGGGCCGCTATCCTGCATGTTTTAGATGTGTCCCTCTTCCAACACCTGATTCAAATGATTAGCTGATCTTCAGCTCTGCAGAAGCCTGATAACAATCCTGATCATTGAATCAGGTGTTGGAAGAGGGACACGTCTAAAACATGCAGGATAGCGGCCCTCGAGGACCAGGATTGGGCATCCTTGGTTTGAGTTCACAGATCAAACTTCTATTTCACTGTTAAAGTGAAGTTTAAAATCTGACTGTTGATCCGTGCTGACATTGCACCTTGTTTGTCTCCATGGCGACCACTCCTGTTTACTGTTTCAGACCTGACGGTCACCAGAACAACCTGCGCTCGGCTGCCTACGAAGCTCTGATGGAGATTGTGAAGAACAGTGCGAAGGACTGTTACCCCGCGGTGCAGAAGACCACGCTGGTCATCATGGAGCGGCTGCAGCAGGTCCTGCAGATGGAGGTGAGACAACATTCACAGGGTTTCCATGGGGTCTTAAAAAGTCTTGAAGTCTAAAATCCACAAATTTCAATTTAACAAATTTTTTAATAAAATGTCTTGAATATGGTTTTGAAAGGGCTTAAAAATGCATGCAAACATTACATTTGTATAAAACAAATGGATAAACTTCAGTGTCACTTTTAAATGTTTCGATTTTTGAGGACACTCTAACATAACTACACAACAGAACTAAAGTACCTGTGCAGCCTGGTCAGATTTCATCGAGCACAACCAGCCAGTCTGCTGTGGATGCACCGCAGTGTGTTACAGCCGACAGTGCATGGTTAAAGAGGAGCATAGCAGCGGACAAAACGTTACCCTTTTACGCCGAGCATTTAGCTGGTGACAGAAAGTGACTTGTCAATTAAATTGCCATAATTCCTCGGCCATTTGCGTTAGCGAGGTGATTGCAGCCGATTCTGAAAGCTGACGAGCGGAGTTTCTGTAAAATACCGTAATGTCGGCAATATATACAAAACGCTCCACTTGACGTCTTTCAGAATCGGCTGCAATCACCTCGCTAACGCAAATGGCCGAGGAATTATGGTAAATTGATTTGATATTCACTATCTCTGGCGATGTGCTCATTTTTTTTGTTTTTTTTTGTTTGGTTTTTTAGGGCCCGAGCCCTGACCAGGGGCAAGGGCCCTATTGTAGTTGTAGCGTTTGTTTCTTTCTTTCTTTCTTTCCTTCTTCTTACCCCACTTTAAACCTTAATTTGACCCTAAACATGCTCAAAAACTCACCAAATTTGGTAGGGACATCAGGCCTGGTGAAAAATTTGATAAAATGGAAAAACCAACCCCCCCCTGAAAAAATGGGCTCTGTAGCGCCACCTAGGCTCACAATTGCGCCCGCTGCGGCCCACAGGAACGTCGTAGAGACACGGGACCAAAGCCGAATTGTAGTACTCATCAAGACCTAAAAATCACGCGCTGGTACCCCTAGGCTAAAATCAACAGGAAATCCACACTTTGCACGCCAATCTTAAATCGAACGCCAAAATTTCACTTTCTTTAAAAACTAACACACATTGTAAACGCTGAGAAACGGCTGAAAACACTCTCAAACTAAAACTGTCAGAACTCAAAAACGGTACAAGATAGAAAAAACATGTAAATACAAGAAATAAAGATCAAAGTCTCGTTATTCATTTCAAACTTTAATGAGGCTTGTGGGTGAAACTATGTTCACACAGCGGAAGCTCAAACAGGAGTAGGTTTCACTGCTTTCTCCATTGAATTGAATGGGAGAGAAAGCTGCAGAGAGCAGCAACCTCCTCCATGGATTTCTCCCCCGTCTCTTATGCTCTGCTGCCCTCTGCTGGTCATGTGTGCAATCCAAACACATTATTAAACCTGACAGGCAGCACACACAATTCTAACACTACCACTGTTATAACTCAAAAACTGTACAACATGGCAACAACATGTAAACACAACATTTACAGATCACAGTCTTCTGACTCATTTGAACTCTTAATAAAATCTGTAGCTCCGACTCCGTCACCCCAGCCGAGGCTCATACAGGTATGGGTGCCGGGGGGCGAGGGCCCGTCCAACGCTGCTTGCAGCTTTAATTGGGGTTGTTCCTGTTCTCCTCCAGAAAGCAGGTTACAAGCAGTCGTTTTGTTGCTTCTGTGATATAAGAAAGAGAGTACACACAATGATGTACCAAATGGAGAAAAGCTAGGGGGGGAAAAAGCCATTTAACACACGCACATGCAAAAAGAAAATCATAGAACAAACTTGGTAAAGCTAAGGTGCTCAGCAGCTACACAGTAGCAATAACAGAGTTTCCATCAAATGAATCTGGGAAGTAGCACTGTTGTTGTAAATCTTGTGAAATATTTATTGGTGGTGTTAGAGCTTGATCCATTTGATGCAACAGCATTTGTAAAGTGTAGAGGAGCTCTGTCATCATTTTATTTGATCACATTTGTGTGGGAAGCCAACAGAAAGTCAGACAGATGCATTGCTCTGTAACTAGAAATAGTGCACCTGCTCCATGGCTTGTCTGTCTGACTGTTTATAGAAATGGATGAAACAAACTAGACATCACCTGTTGGTTGGTGGAGTTTGGTATTTGAACATCTCCTTGTTTGTAGCCAGAAGTGACCATATTTGGACATGAAGTGAGGAGTGAGGAGGCGGGTCTGACCCTTGAACCTGGCATCACTTTTCATTGCGTATGAGACTGGACTTCTGTGTTCTCATTGGAGAACAGACCTGTAGATCGAGCTAGCCCCGCCCCTAAATCTTCATATTTTTGAAGCCTGATATCTCAATGATAAATGATTTTCAGATGGACCAGATCTCTGAGAAGAAGAGTTGACGTTAACTAATGACATCAGAATTGAAGTCAGTTGGAGCCAGAGCATCTAGTGGACATTGATGGTATTGCACTTCTGCTTTGGTCTCATTTTTGAGCCCTACTGGCTTCATCCATTTCTATAAACAATCTGTGCTGCTGACAAATTTTCAGCACATTAGCCAGTTAGTTTATCTTATAGTAATGGATTGGGCACAAGGGTTCAGTGCAGTATCCAGTTCACCTTAAACACCCATGATTGTAACTGTAGAAGTTTATGATGTTGTGGTTTTGTTTTTTTCTAATTTCTCAAACCAGTCCCTGACCACCTCTCTGTGGACAGTGATCAGATGATGTACTCAGATCAGCCACCAGTGAAAACCAACCAGTCCTCTACTGACTGAAGTTAACATGCTGCTGCTGCTGTACCTCCAACAAATATTCCCTGTATTCCTACAAGGAACAGGATGAATATGAGGTTCAAACTAAGAAATGCAGTAATACAGATTGAGTTACACATGAGTACATTTTTTTTACAGTGCAAATGCATGGACCTTTCAAACAGAATCCATCTGTATCACTTACACCGCCGGCCGTTATCAGTGAAAGCAGGTGTTGTTTCCGGCTTCCTGTGAAGGCTGATAAGCCGTGAGCTATTGATTAGAAACAAACCTCGCCATTTCAATCGGATTTCTATCTACAAAGACCATTACCATGACTTATACCCTTAATTATAGGATTTGCTGAACAGAAAGGATTACTATGCATTGTGACAAATGTTTTTTTTTGTTGTTTTTTTTTTCCCAGGGTTGTACAGTTGTATGAATGAACCACCACACACCACATTGGCATTAGTGCACTTTTTTTTTTTTTTTTCTTTTCAACCACTGCACCTGATGCACTGTATGAAGTACCTATAAATAAATGATAGTGATACTCTCTACTGTCCAACTAAAGCACTGAATAATGAATATAATCTCTTACTAGCTTGTCATGTATATAGTGCAGTGTTTATGTGATAGTCTAAATTAAATCTTGTCGTTGGCATTTAACACTGAGGATGAAGATTCTCATCTTAATGAGTGATTCAGATTCAGAGAAGAAAGGCCACGTTTCCTTTCATGGCAGTTATTAAAATTTGACAGAACCCAGATCTTAAATGTTATGAACATGACATAAATGTAAGTTTATGAATTAATCCCTCACCCCTTCCTCATGGACTAAGCTAATGTTGGTTTGTAGACTCACCTATTGAAGCCAGGAGTTTGGTGTTTTAACATCACCATGTTGGATTTGTGGAACCAGAAATGACCATATTTGGAGATAAAAGGAGGAGTGAGGAGGCAGGTCTGACCCTTGAACCTGGGGTCTCGGTCCAATGTGTATGTATGAGACTGGAGTTCAGGTCTGACCTCATTGGAGACTAGAGCTGTCAATCAAACAAGAGAAGTGACCATATTTGGAGATAAAACGAGGAGGCGGGTCTAACCCTTGAACCCGACGTCACTGTCCCTTCTCTCAGCCTAATATCTCCTTAATGATAAATGATTTTCAGATGGACCAGATCACTGAGGAGAAGAGTATAAAAAAATTTATTGACTGAATATTTCAGGATTGAAAATGAGGTTTTTTTTAATTGTAATCATTTGGAGTCAGAGTCTTTTGGAGCCAGCATCTAGTGGCCGTCAGGAGTATTACACTTTTTTGCACTTACGCATTGTCTTTGTTTTTGAGCCCCACTTGCTTCATCCATTTTTAGACACAGTGTATGGCAGTAACTCAGCAGAGGTCCTCCTCCCATCATCATTTAATACTAAGAGACACAATCCTGGAGAGTAAATAAAACCAAGCTGTTTGTCAAATTCAACTCAAATACATGACAACACTTGACAGAAGAAGCCTTTTAATAAGTTACCATCAACAAAAAGAGTAACATGCTCGTGATAAACTCTTCTCCTCTGTTTTATTTTGCCCTGGGTGCATTCACCACCTCATTACATGACTTTTACAGTTTGCATTGTTACATTAAAATGCAGGGCTAACCCAAGTCTGGACTTGTTGAGTCCAAGTCAGGTCTGAGTCCACAAAGGTCCAAATCCAAGAGAGCAAGAGCAAACCCTAAGACAGAAAAAATAAAATGTTTTTGAGACTACTTGTAATTTTTGTGACGCTAGAGATAGTTTTTCAATTTTACTGTAATTTATAATTATCAAAAAGATTGTGCAATGTAAAAACACTGTAGGATTAAATTGGAGCAATTTCATTTTTATACTCAAGACTCAGACATCAGGTAATCAACAACAAACACAGACAAACAACAACAAGAAAACAGACAAACGACAAATACAGTTTACTACAGAGACCTACAGAGAAGTGGTAAAATTAAGTGTCAATCATCACAGTTCAATGACACCTTCTTTCTTTGGATTGGATTTTGAATTTGTCCTTTGTCAATGAGGACGTCTTCTCCTGGCTTTACAAACCTACTCTCCATCTTTCTGACAACAGGGCGACCTCGGTGAGGAAAAAAAAAAAACACGGCTTGGATGCTGCGTTCAAGACAACTCAGAAATGACAGACTTCTGATTTCATAACATTCACACTACAGGTTCACTCAGAGGACAAAAATCAGTTTGTCAGACATGTGTCAATCAAATCACCATAACTGCTCAACCATTTACGCTAGCGACGTGATTCCAGCTGATTCTGAAAGCCAACAAGTGGAGCTTCCATACACTACCGTAATGTAGGTAATATGAACGAATGCTGCACATCTCAGAATTACTCCATTCCCCTGCATTACTGCCATAATGAATGTAATATATACAAAATGCACCACTTGTTGACTTTCAGAATCAGCTGGAATTACGTCGTTGGGGCAAATGGTTGAGGAATCACCGTAAATTGATTTATGCACAGTCACACACCAGAGATACCACAATACCTTAAGCTCTGTGGTCTATTTTGAAAATCTGAACCAGGTTGTTTCAGGTTTTTTTCAGGATAAACATTAATTTCCAGGAATAAAAACAAAGTTGGACTCGATCGAGATGATTAAAATATTTTGCGAAGTCCAACAGCCAAGTCCGAGACAAGTCCGAGTCAAACTCCAACGAATCTGAGACAAGTCTGAGACATCAAAATACCATCTCGAGTCCAAGACCTGACTCGAGTACGACAGCCCTGTTGAACTGTAAACAGGAATTTAAAACCATTTCTTGGATAATACACTTTCTTTCTTTTGCTGCACCAAACCTGGCTGTGGTGTTACCACCTGAGAGACTGAATGATACCAGATCCACCATATGTTCAAACAAAGTTTCATCTGTAACATTTTATTATAACATCATTTTCTGACACGTTTCCTGTAGCACAAAACAAATATGACTCAGCTCTGGACTTTTCACACTGCACATTTTTATGAATGTATTCAGTCATTTCTATCAGGCCCAAACACACTGTTCTGTAAGTATTCACTGTGACATAAAAATAGGAAATAGCCTTTTGTACATCGCACATAATCTCCTGAAGCTGCAGCGTATGAGTCCCTATGTAATCTTGCTTCTTAAAATAACACATTGTGTACATATCACACGCCGCTCTGTGGTGTATGAATATGTGAATAATGAGGCAGTGATGTGTTTGTAGCGTGGTGATGTGACTAACAGCATGTGTGTCCTCAGCGGTTAAAATAAACGTCAAGCTTCCTCCCATTTTTCAAATTAATTCACCACCTTATGTGTTGTATGGAAACATCAGGCAGTAATTTCCCTCACTGTGATGTGCAGGGCTGCGTTCATGTGTGAATGTGTAAATGGCAAAGTATTAAATATGCTCTGTTTAGCAGTTTAACATTTCGGCATTAAAGGAGCAGTCCAGCTGATTTCAGCCTGGGCTTGAGGTTCTGCGTCTGTGGCGAGTGATAACATTTGGAGACGGTGATAACAGCAGAGGCTCAGTGTAGCCTGAGTTTGCAAAGTAAAAGGCGAAAAGCAATTAAAACGTGCCACTTGTAGTAAACCCCGCACTTTGTCAAGGCTGTGGGTTAATGGCGGCCATATTTCTCACTGGATTAAGGCTGGTTTATGCTGTTAATGTAACTCGGGGCCCTCAAGTTTGACTCTTTCAGGGCTGCCTGGTACAATACGATTAAAGTGGAGTGCAGCATTGCTGTTTTATTTCTGTTGTTTAGAACAGATTCAATAATGTCACTGTTACTTATAACACTGTTATATGGCTTTTATTTAATCTCTAAGTTACAGTTTTAATTAGGCCGAAGGAGAGAGGCTTTTACTGAGATCACTTAGGTTTGGAAGGGATGTTTTCTTTAAAGGGACAGTACGTGATATTTGGGGAGACCATTGAGCTTCCTTGTATTTCTGTCAGGTTGGAATGAGCCCATTATACATAACATACCCCTTCTTCCACTGAGCTGGATCCAGTGTTAGTTCCCAGCCAGTGCCTGACTTAGCGACAGTCCTTCTTTGCTGTCTTGGCTGGTCCAGACCTAAGCAACGACTACATCAAGTGGTGGGGGCGGGGTTATCATGACCAACGAGCAACGGTCTAAACACAGAACCGCCATTTTTACAAAACCAGCTGGCGAATACTGTAGTAGAGTGGTGAAAACAACTACCGTATTTTCCGGAGTATAAGTCGCTACTTTTTTCCAACGCTTTGAACTTAAACAACTTGAACTTTTCTCATGTATCTGTGGCACGAAGGTCGTTGGCTTTTTACAAGCTAGCAAGCTCCGTGCCGCCGATACATTTAGCGTCATCACATCAGACCCGGTCAGAGTGGACCACATGAAACTGTTCAAATAAATTCAATAGCAGTTTATAGACAGGTGTGCTCAATAGTCTGGAAAATACGGTAAATATGGATGCTACATTAAAGCAGCAATGGTCTGTGGAGGAGACCCAGAGCTTCCTGACACTGTGTAAGTTAGAGGGAGCCTCTTGGACCGAGCTGGTCTTCAGAGGATTCAGTGGGAGGTGGCTTCAACTGGATATGAGCAGAGCCTCGACCAGCTCCTTAATAAACTGTAAAAACTCAATAAAGATTACAGGGGCCGTAAGAAAGAGCTGGGATGGATGAAAAAGACTAAAACAATGACATGCAGTGACATACTGATGTTTTACGGTGATGCAGTGACGTGGCTCCAACTTGGCTCATTGCCAATGGAAAAGTAAACCGGTTCTCAGGAGGAACCACATCTGAACCAACCAGGACCAGCACCGAACTAGCACCTGGTTCTTCCTGGTAGAAAAGGGCTAATTGGGAGCAGGTCCATTTTCGTGGAGGTCGCCATCTTGTGTGGCCACATTTTTACAGTAGCTCAAAACCATAGACTGTCTATAGAAATGGACGACGCAAGTGTGATGTCACCCATTGCTTTGTGGACTCCCATTTTGAATCCAAAAGATCAGCATCTGAATGTCATCGTGTTGCTTGTTTGGAGGCGGTACTAACCCTTGAACTAGAGGTCACTTCCTAATGTGTATGAGACTCGACTGCAGCGCTGCTCTTATTGGAGACCTGACTTGTCAATTCAGCTAACCACGCCCCTAAAACTTCCTCTTTTTGAAGCCAAATATCTACTTAATGGTTTTTGGGGTTTTTTTCCAGATGGACCAACACATCACTGTGAGGAACTTGACACCAGAATGATTTGTGAAAAAATGTATTAACTAAGTATTTCATGATTGAAAATTACCATTTTTTAATTAAAGTGAAATGGAGTGAGCCTCCAGTGGCCATTGCGTGTATTGCAGTTTTTTTCACTTCCGCATTGGCGCCATTTTTTTATTGAGACCCACTTGCTTTTATTTCTATGAAGAGTCTATGCTCTGAACTTGATCGACAGCAACATGCGCAGCAAGCAGCTGGCCCCAGACGAGAGACGAAAGTTGTTTCACAGCATCCTGGACAACATCAACTTGCAAATAGAAATTCCAGAACGTGGGAGAACTTGATTTTCTGGCTTTAGTTGACTGTAAAAAGTTTGATGATCTGTCAGCCCACTTTGATGATGCATAACTGCATAGCCTCGCTAAATATGGCAAGCATTTTGCGAGGCTAAAGGCTGATCTCCTTGGACTATATAGCTCACAGGTGATCAAAATCAAATCACCTCAACTCAAACTGCTGGTTTTCCTGGTTGAAAAAATGACCTTGAACAGACTGTTCCAGAGGTAACGAAACTGCTGCAGTTGGCGTTGACCATTTCAGCCACCACAGCATCGGTGGAGAGGTCATTTTCTGCCTTAAAACACATCAAAACCTACAGCTGCAACAGGACAGAGCAAGGAAGACTTTCATCGTTGGCTCTCATATCCATTGAGAAAGACAGGCTCATGAAGCTGAAGGCCAAGACAGCGGACTTTTATACCACTGTGATCTACATTTTTGTCTATAAGGACAGGCGCTTGGACTACACCCCCTCCCTCCTTCTGTTGTGTAATTACAGTGGTGGTCATTATGAAAGCGATGTGGTGTGTATATGGTAAAATATGATGTTTTATGAATCTGAAATTTCTATTATTAGCTGCTGTCAGGATAACCGTGTGAATGGCATGAATTAAGAGGAAGAGGTGCTGCACATTTTGAATACATGCATAAGCCTGTTGTTGTAAAGGTTTTGGCTGTTACGTGAATTTGGGATGCTGACGTGCTGCAAGAGTGGTTTCAGCACTGCAGTCATGAAATATATCTTGTTGGGAGAGTATGGAGGCTGTTATTCATGGTATAAGTTTCTTTACTGGTGTTTTACGATCTTGATTTTGTTAGATTAACACTTCCAGCTGAAACATATGAAATTGTCATTGGTGTCGACATTGGTGGTCTCGATTTGCAATGCCCTGCCTACCCAACCCGAGTGCTCACGGCACGTCACTGGAAATCAGTAGGTGTTGGTTCTGTAGTAATTTAGTGAGAAGAACCAAAAATTGATAAATGGTGGATCAGACTTATTATGTAGCAAAAAAAAGAAGCATCAGAGAGTGAATCATCATTTTCAAAGAAGAAAAACCATAAAGTTGCAAAGAGAAATGTGGACAGACAAATTGAGTGGAAATGAAAACAGTGTCCTGGGCTCAAAACCTCACTCAGCGTTCACTGAGTGCTGCCAACTTCAGCGGATTTGTATTGAAAATAGAGGAAATCAGCACAAAACATTTATTCAATTAAACTTAGATAATTAACAATAAACTCTTCTAACACAAACCATCCTCAAATAGTCTCCAGATGCCCTTTGCAGTTCACATAAATAAAGGCTGATGACTTATAGTGTGTACTGTGTTTTATTGGTGCAGTTGGTGTGAGGCTGGGGCAGCACTGGTGTGTATAGTGACAGGTTACGGATCTTAGGTCCTTCATTGATTGTGCATCCTCTGTGTTTGGAGCACAAGTGTTTTATGGTCGAAGACTCCTTGGCTTGTGAACCAGTTCAAGCACATACATCTGGCTTTAGTTACAATTACTTCAATTCACTATAATTAGCTCATCTCAGCTCTGTCTTTGTCCTCTCTGTCCTCCTTTGTTTAAGTCTCTGCAGGTCTCTGGAGCTGCCTGTTCCAGATCCATGGAGCTTCATGGATCTGCAGGTCTGCCTGACTGATCCATCCTGTCCTGACTTGATGTCCAGCATCTCTTGTCTCTTCTCTCTATCTTTTGTCCCTCTCCCTCCTCCCTGTCATGTTGTCTCTGCCTGTCCCGCCCAGTCGCCATGGCAGCAGGGCCCCCAGAGCTGGAGGTTTCTTCCTGTTAAAAGGGAGTTTTGCAGTCGCCAAGTGCCAGTTGCCAAAGTGTTTGCTCTCAGGGGATCGACCGGGGACTCCTGCTCTCACTCTGACTTGATGCCATTGCAAAACCCTGTCCTTGTGATACTAGAGTGTTTTGATTCATTGATTGACTTTGCATTGTGTGTACAGGACTTTGGTCGGCTGTGCTGTCTCTTAAAGTGCTTTATGAATAAAGTTGAGGTGTAAGGAGCACGTGTGTGGTTTGACTTCTCCCCTTTTCTCTGACTCAGGTGGGATCCAGCCTTCTTGGCTTGTTTGTGTCCTCCCTCAGCTTCCTGACTGAAGGAGCCCTTGTTGTTTGTCTGTTTATTTCTGATGACTTTTTATCTGACGTGAGGGTTTGTAGTGCTTAACGTGTCTTATATTGTTGTTTGTGTGAATAATATGTATTGTTCTGTTTCCATTGTTTGTATTTGGAATTCTGCAATTCTTGTTTTTAAGGTCCACCCAGTCATGTGACCTCTTCCTATGTATAGGAGGATACATGTGGGCAACCATCTCACATCAGCCCTGATGAAGGCCCACAGGCCGCAACATGTCGGCTATTGTTTTTAATTTTTTTGGCCATGCTGAAATAAAGGCTTTTTAATTCCAGCCCTTCTCTGAGTGCCTCAGTACCTACAAATATCATCTTTTGGATCCCTACACTGATGAGCACCAGAAGTAAGGAAAAGAAGACTAATGATACCCACGCAGCAGTCCAAGCTTGTGTTTTTTTGAGCACGTGTGTGGTTTTGGTCTGTGACTCACATCTCAACCGATCTACTTTCAAGCAAGAATTTTCACTGCTTTCCAGGGTCACCAGTCATTCAAATGTCAGCACACAGATGTGAAATACAGTTTCCAAAAAAAAATCTGTAGGAAGCAGAAGAAGAAATGTGCCCCCTACACATTTAACGGTGCCAATTTAACAAAATATACAGTGTCAGAGTTTGAAAACCTAAAGCCGTGCTGGTATTTATCTGTTGTCTGATTTATGGCGAGAGCTACGGCCTATAAATATAGGTATTAATAAATGGCTGAGTATGCTGATAGGAGGCCGTAACTTAAACAAACCTGCCACTGACAGCACAGACAGCCTCCTCTTGTGTGTTTAACATTTAGCCTCACAGCTCCTCTGCTGATCCTTTGTACGAGGAAATCTAATCCTGTTCCCTCTGATCCACACCTGCTCGTGTGCACAATAATCTGGTGCGTACGTGTTGCACCAAAACATTCCTCCAAAAGTCGCCTTTGTTGATTCGCTAATGTGCGTAATTCCAGCTGACACACACATCCTCGCGTCACTTCCTCGGTGCCACGGTTTGCAGCTTCGTCTGTCGGCTCACTTGCCATCAAATCCTTTTTTTTTCTGCTGTGAAGTTTGTCATCTTAATCCTCCCCTCTCTCCCTCGTCTCTGTTTTCCTTCACACTCCCTTATCCACTCACAAACATGCAGACGCACCCTGAAGGCCGCGACTCCCTCGACTCCAACACAACCGCACCGAGTGATGCAGGTGTGAATTATGACATTGTCAATTATGTATATGTGGTTGCAGAGAGGTGTGTGTGCGCGCTGCATAAATCTAGCTTTCTTGGGAACGCTGATTTCAATTTCAAATGGTTCCCTGGAACTCTGTTTAAAGAAATGCAGCTTATCGGCTACATGGGAAAATCCCTCGGCAGATTTTAGATGAACATGCCGTTGTTCTCTTGCCTTAATTTACTGCTAGTGGAGCTTTTCAGCTTCATTAAAACGCCTCCGTCGAGGCTCAGTCGTGATGATTTGCATCATGCTCTCACTAGTCTGTCACTTTCTCTGTTTTTCACAAACCTGGTAACATATGTTTGCTCTTAAGTCTGTTCAGCCTTTTATTCTCCATAGAAAATCCAACTTTCACAACTACCTTAAGCTATTCTGGGAGATTCCCAGAACAACCAGTTTTGCTGCACTGGGATCTAGACAGCAGCTCCACTGGAATAGCTGCAGTAATGAGCTGAAGGGCTTGCTCAAGGGCACCTTGAAGGGATGTGATGGGATTGTTCAATTTTCCTACCTGGATTTGCAAAGCTGGACCCAAACCCCCGACTGCAGACTTCCCCAGGAGGAGCGTGAAAGTCTCCCCTTTCACCTTCAGGTCCCTCTCCCAGACGAGAACCCATGATAAGTGGCAATCTCCCGTGACCCCTCCACCGAGTATGAAAATGTAGGTCATGCTAGAATCCAGTAAAGTTCAGTATTTTGCACAGGGTTTTCTCTTTTTCAGAAAAGATTTTCCAGGATATTTTGAAGACACTTACTGTGACGTAAGGGTGGCGTGGCTGGTGAGAATCATGACCTGGACGATCCAAGTTCCTGTGTGTGTATACTGCACCATATAAGAATCCCACAATATACAATTTGAAGTATATGTTGACACACAAAACACTTAATTATGGCTTTTTTATGTTATGTTGGGCGGCTGTGGTTCAGCTGGTAGAGTGGGTCGCCTTTGAATCATAAGATTGAGGGTTCGATCCCCGGCTCCTCCTGTCCACATGTCAAAGTGTCCTTGGGCAAGACACTGAACCTTAAGTTGCTCCCAATGGTGGCTAGCGCCTTGCATGGTAGCTCTGTAGCCATTGGTGTGTGTGTGTGTGAATGGGTGAATGAGTTGCCTTGTAAAGCACTTTAGGATGTAGCTTAGGTCATGAAACATAATATAAATGTATATTATATAAATATTTACCATTTACCCCTCAAGATGAATTTAAAAACAACTTTAAAAACATTATTCTATCAATGACGGTCCTCCTGACGACAACCATGAAATCTTAATTAAGTGACGTGTGAGACATATCCATGAAAATCGTGGCTGAAACAGCTACAGAGTCCACATAACAATTAGTGTAAGTTCTTTTAATGCTCTACCTTAGTTTTGTTGTCGTGAACAACTTGTGGGTATTGTGTATTTGCATTTCTTTTGTGTTCCTTTCATGCATTTTGTCTATTTACGATTGTTACAGTGCATTCAGCTTCTTAGCATCCTTACTATATATATGATATACTATGATATGGAAGCATAACTCAAGTCATTAAAAACTTATTAAGAAAAGAAAAGAAAAGAAAGATTTTTAAAATGTTGAAGGACCTCGTTAGTGTTCGTATCTATCCAGTGATCTTTTTCTGATTTCTATTGTGATGTATGTTTTTTTTTTTTTTATCCCTCGGATATATTGATATCTGTCTGTTTCCTTTATCAGTGTTTCTCAGTTTCTCTCTCTGTCTCTGTGGCCACATTATCTGCCTCTTGGTATTGCATGTGCAGGGTCACACTGGATTTAAAATAGTCAATCTTTCATCTTCTTTCTGTCTTTTAAAGGCGTCACAATTATAGCTGTTGTACAGTTGATGATGCTTTTGACATGTTTTCTTATTC
>OOFC01025376.1:0-11373 GCA_900323345.1 Pseudochromis fuscus | reverse complement strand
CCGTAGCGGTATCAGACTGTTTCTTTTCCCTGATTCAGTAAAAGAAACAGTCTGATACCGCTACGGTAAATCAAACCTTAGTGCAATCACAATATACGTCCCCTGACTACGGCAGCCATAATTAACCAATATTGATCCATATAGAAGGTGTATCGGATTATAAGGCGCACTGTTGGTTTTTGAGAAAATTAAAGGCTTCTAGGTGGAGCTTATAGTGTGGAAAATACGGTAGTACTGTCACACAGCATGCAATAAAACCCTAGTAGACCCACACATCTTAAGCTCTAGGGTAGTTTTAGGTCGTGTTCACACAGAGACAAAAACAACTTAATTCTAAAAATATTTGCTGCAAACACGACATCGTCTCAAGAAATGTGTGTCGACACAAAACCACTGAAAACGTAAAAATGCCAATCCTGTACGTGGCAGTGTAACGCCACCACAGAAATACACCAAAGACAGAGAAGAAGACGTGGAGCAAGAAACTCATGCGATGTACTGGACCTGGTTTAAAAAAATACATTAAAAAAAATAATAATTGGCCCCCAAAACTGGGGGCCAATTAATGTGGATGAAATGCTCATATGATAAAAAAAACCTTGGTGGATACTTTGTCTCTGTAAAAATAAAAACTAAAATAAATAAAAATAAAACATTTAAATTTTCCAGAAGTGTAAGGACTAAACAAACATGATCTTTACCAGTGAGATCTAAAAAACCCCAGAGAATTGAATAACAGCCTCAAAACAATACACCAGTAAACACTGTTGCCACTGAAGCTCTGCTAAAAACTCCCAGATGAAACTCAACATGAAGCACAACAAATGCTACATCTGTTCTGAATAGTCCTGACGGCCTCTCCGTTTAAGCCATTTGGAGATCTTTGACAAATGCCCCACACATGGAGAAGGTCTCAAAGTGGCTGCTGCACTTCAGTAACAGTTACACTGTTGTGGTGGTCAGGTGGAAAGGGTTATGCTGAAAATGAGAGGATTTTCTCCTCAACGTGATGCATGCTTGTATAGTAAACTTATAACGGTGACGACAGTTTAAAGCACAAGTCTCTCTTTGTGCTCCTGCAGCACTAATCAGATAATCAACAGCAACGACCAGTCAGTCACTGGAAGAAAAAGGTTGGAGAGGCCTTCCCTTTACATCCTGCTGCTAAGGTCCAACTCCTCTGCTCCTCTAACTCGAGGAGAACAAACTCAGTTACCAAGCACAGAAAAGTCAAGTACTGGTGCAGTCTTTACTGGAAGTGATATTAAGATGAATCCTGAGTAAATGATTTTGGCTCATCAGGGTCTGTTCCTGAAAGGAGGTTGAACAAACTCTGAGTTTTCAGTTCTGGAGTTTGTTCATCTTGAGTTAGATGTGTGCATCAATAGAGCTCTGATATGATTTACCATGGCAACCGATGACAACAAACAGTTAGACATGTTAATGCTAGAGAGTGGTTAGTGTGATGATGTGAAACGGGAGGATTGGTTGATTTTCTCCAGACCCTGATGTGCTTTCGTTGTGATTTTCCTCCAATATAAATAAAACTGAATTAAAAATTGAAATTGAATTAAAACATTTTTTAAAGTAACATAATGTAAAGCAATACTCAGTCATCAGGGGGTGTAAACATATCTAATCCCAGTGTCAGAATCTCCTGATGCAAATTAATTTGGTTTCACCATCGATCTGATTTACTTGGAAATGAATCTGTGTGGAAGTCTGAGAAAGAGGAGGCTGAGAGCCAATCAAAGGTTTTGGCTCAGTTCAGATTAAATAGAGCTTTAAGGAAATGTTCTCATTTATATATATTTAATACAACAGTGAGCAAATGTTCTTAAACTTCTCCCTGTGGGTCACTAATAATATTCCAACCAAGAGAAGAGGGGACCTTGAACACACCACAAAGACATGACAGTACTGAACAATAAAAGCACAGAAAGCAGCGGGTATGTGCACACAGCAGCATGATTAAAGTATTAGCACATTGTTAAACCAAATTCAGTGTATAGTAAAGTACTAGGAGCTGCACAGTGCAAGGCACGAGGACACATCAGAGCCCAGTGATTTCCTCTGAAACCTCAGCAGTGAACGCTAATGCTCCCCGAGTTCGTACTGGATATAATGGTTAATTATTACTACAAGTTATGCAACTGAGAGTTTCAGCAGAAAACAAAAATACCCGGTCACATACAGTCCATCGGAGGCGACGTCATAATCAGCAACCTTACTGCTGTCACAATCCAATTATGTAAGAGTGCATAACGAAATCTCACACATAACACGAGTCAGGTGTACAGACGAGGTGGAATCAAAGTTAAACTTCCTCTCTCTGGCAGCTGAGGCGAAGGAGAATAACAATAGTTTTACTGGAAAAATAACCTGTAATTATTGAAACACATGAAAATATTAACAAAATGACCCTGAAACAGTTCATTAGTTCTGCACCTTTACATAGATTTATTTGTTAACTGACAGATGCTGTATCCTTATACTTATGTATACTTATGTGAATAAATAAATGTGTTATTATGCAAGTTTCATTTAGACATAAACATTAAAAAGCCACAAATTACAAAATGCATTGTAATTCAGGAAAATGGTAAATTTTTATGTGGGTTTTTTTTTTTTTGATCAAGGTATTTTTATTTTGCAAAAGATTCAACAATCATACAATCTGTTACTGCCTGTTTTCCCCTTTAACACCCCCGAAACCATCAATCCCAGCCAGCCACACTGTGAGTATAAAAATTAAATGAAACAAAGGTAAGACAGCAATATTCAAAACAATGATTACGGTTGATATATATATAAAAAAGTACCCATTATACTGCAATATTTTCTGCCTCCATATCTTCAACGTGAGTAAGAAAAGGTTTCCAGATGTCATTACATTTTTTATCAGAGCCTTTGACTGTTTATATGATCTTTTCTAACTGAATGTAACACATGACATCCTTAATCCTGT
Organism: Pseudochromis fuscus; assembly: GCA_900323345.1. Taxonomy (NCBI): domain Eukaryota; kingdom Metazoa; phylum Chordata; class Actinopteri; family Pseudochromidae; genus Pseudochromis; species Pseudochromis fuscus. The sequence continues at coordinate 8,405 of OOFC01025376.1, read as the reverse complement.
TTCAACAATATTCTTCTACGGACCAATAGCGTACCAATAGCAATTGAACTGGCTTGTGCCTTTGTCAGACGCTCATCCAAAACTACTCCAAATATTGCAATAAGTGTGCAGGGGTTCAGGATGATGAAAATTCTTACATGTTGATTAGTTTCTGTTCATTTAGAAAATTTCTTCCTGCGTTTCCCAGTTTTTCTTTGTACTGTGTAAATGAAAAATGAGGCGATCACCAAAGTTGTTACCAGGTTTTGGTTTTCTTTACATTAACAAATACACAGTATTAGTGATGTACAGCACTAACTGTAGAGGATGTTCTGTTTTCACTGAGGCCATGAAAACATTAGGGTTTTTTTTCCATTAAAAAAAAGAAAAAAGAAAGAGAAAGTGAAGCATCAACAATCAGAAAAAAAAAACACTAACAAATAATTTGTGAGAAAATGCGTATTGATATTTTCTAATCGTGTAAAGTGCTGTGCTGTAAACCTGATAACCCCAGGGGACTTTCAGATGAGCTCATCACAATGGAGCAAATCAGTGTCTATTATGTGATTGTGATGACAGACACAGTGGAGGAAGCCTCTTGGCTGTGCCGCTGCTTTTGGACTTGTTTTCAGGGGTCGTTGGAGCTAATAAAAAAGGCTGCTTGGTCATCATCCAGACCTTTGCCATTTGGCTGCAGAGCAAACCTTTGAATGACATCTAACTGTGACCTTTGACATTTTACACTAGTGAGCTGAGTGTTTGCTACTGTACATGCCAACAGGACCTGCCCCGAGCACTGCACTGACTCACAACAGGACTTAGGTTCTGAATTGCCTGAAACGAAACTGAAAGCTGCACAGTCAGTGGAGGGTTGGGCTCCCTGACACACAATTGCAGTGCAATAAGGACAAAGAGGGTGTGGGTTACAGAACACTGAATCACAGCAGGACATGTACTTCACAACTTGTATCTTGGCTCATCAAACTGGATTCCAGGAGAGCTCAAAGGTTTCTACAGTGAAAATGAAACAGACTGACACATTAACTTCCACTCAGATGAAACTAGGTATATGTTAGCGAGCTAACTATAAAATCACTGTCACTGCTGGACACCAATTCTAAATCAGCAGAAACATTGTTTTTCTGCATCGTATGTTCTGGAAGGAAAGTTTTTGTATCTCTGAAACACCAATAACATCAACTAGTAGATGAGAAACACCTAAAATGGAAAATGGAAAAAAAGCAGTGCAGGACTTGGGTACGGTACAAGGACATGTACACTTTCTCACAATCTGCAAGCTCTGTGCACACATACACTCCCCACTGGCACAGATTTGTGGACATTGGCAGAGGTGTAAGTGGGAAAGCATCATTTCAGAATAGCAGCCATACACTGTGTATGGAGGGGATGAAGCAAGCGGGACGTCACTGCTGGTTTGTGGACTCACATTTCGAAGCCAGGAGTTTGGTATTTGAACGTGGCCATTTGGTTGTTCGGAGACAGAAGTGACCATATTTGGATATGAAGGGAGGAGTGAGGAGGCGGGACTGACCCTTGAACCCGAGGTCACTGTCAAAGGTGTATGAGACTGGACTTCAGTGGCAGCCTCAATGGAGACAGAATGACATGTGGAGAAAATGTGCTGACTGAGTATTTCAGGACTGAAAATGATGATTTTTGAATTTAAGTCTAATGGAGCTGCAGTTTTTTGAAGCCAGCATCTCGTGGCAGTCGGGTGTATTGCACTTCAACACTGGTCTGATTTTTTAGACCCACTTGCCTCGTCCATTTCTATATACAGTACAGTATGCTATACACATACACTTCCCACTAGGTTAAATTTGTAGAAATTGGCTGACTATAAAATGTAGGTGGGAAAGGATCATCTGAGGATAGCAACACAGCTTGGTCTGTGCCAATACCACAATGCTGGCACTAACTGCTTGATTACTTCTTATTTATGACTCTAAAGTAAATTTTGTTTTAGTTTCATCAACCAAACAAACACTGATAATGCTTTAAATAAAGCTCGGAAAAGGAGGGCGATTGAAAAATGATGAATACACCCAATAAAATGTGATGGGAGGAGCAGTTTAGGTAGTTACGCATTAACTAGCATTAGAAAAAATGTCAACAGTTATCCAGCCATTTCATGTCCTATCTCCCTGGATAAGGAACCACGGATTAATCTTTGATTACATGTCTGAGGCTGTGACACTGTGAACTCTACCCTGTGTAACCCCTGCTGCTGCTGGTACTAACAAATAGTCGGATACACATAACACAGGGGAGATAAGTCACCTCTGGCTGAAGCCTTACTTTCGCTTTTTATTCTATTACAGCGTTGTAATGCAGCCACAACGTTCAACTAACCGACACCGCTAAAGCTAATGTCGTGGTACATTGAGACATACTGGTGCTCAGAGCTCAAAAATGAATTGAATTTGTGTATAAGAAACCGAAAATGTGACGGGAAGCGGGACGAGGAAAAAGGACACAGTCCACTCACCTTGTAAGAATCCGTCGCAAGCAAGAAATTAAAATCCTGCGCTGCCATTGTTGTTGTGGATGAATGAATTAACGTAAATGTCACTTCAGTCTCCTCCTGGCAACTTAACCAAGCAGCGACCCGGGCCGAGGAACCGGTGTTGGACTGGGAGAGGACGGGCCGGGGCCGAGGCAGCAGGAGAACCAGGCTTCACCGTCGAGGTCTTGTGGTTGTGACCGCTGTGTTCGTCCGTGGGTCCCGGGGTTGTTAGAGCAGTGTCGGAGGAGCCGGGGCAGCAGGCATTTTGTACACCGAGGGGGTTGTTGTAAAGGGGCGGGGCTCAGTACGCATGGCCACGCGCACGTCCTCTCACCATAGACATGTCTGTGCGTCTCACCGCCTTTCTGATCTGTTACGTCATGATGCGTTCAGGTACATCCAGGATTGTTTGGGGATAGTATTATGAGTTTCCCTTTATCCAACGTATAAGTCTCCTTTATCCTCTCATCTTTATTTTCTAGCCATTTCAGGTTAGTTTTGATTTCTTACTAATGCTAATCTTGGGAAATATTTGAGATTGAGTGAGGTTAATACAGAAAACACCCTGTAGTCGTAGGAGCAGTCCCTTGAGTGAGGACAGCGTCATATCATGTGGTGCCTTCAAAGACTTGTCAGTTCGTGACACAGTCTGTGGTTCGTGATGGTGACATGGAAAGTTATGTAGCCTACACTGCATTCAAGTGGTGAAATGACACATAAACATAGCCACAAAAAGCCTAATATCACATATTGGTGTTATATTTGAGATTATATTTTCAAATATTGATGACATTACTGTTCCTGTAAGCATGTACAATCCACCAAGGCTAATAATTTAGCAAGGTAACAAACAGGTAAATTACGGTTGTGCAAATTCATAATTAAAAAGATGAGAACTTTAGGGCTATTAGTATTTTTTTTTCTACACAAAGTTAAAGAAATATAGCTATATAACTGAAGTTTAAATATATTAACATCTATCAACCAAAACAGATCAGGAGATCAGGTGGACAGTAGTTAAAATATACACTACCAGTCAAAGGTTTGGGTACACCTTATAAATGATGATTTTACAGTGACAACAAAGATCTACTCAGCTTATACGTGTTTAAAGCTAAGTTACCGTATTTCCCGGACTATAAGCCGCTACTTTTTTCCGACGCTTTGAATTTAAACACTGATGTTTCTCATGTATCGGCGGCATGAAGCCTTTACAAGTTAGCAAGCTCCGTGTTGCCGATACATTTAGTGTCGTCACAACAGACCCGGTCAGAGTGGACCACATGAAACTGTTCAAATAAATTCAATAGCGGCTTATAGACAGGCGCGCTCAATAGTCCGGAAAATACTGTACACACATTTCAGACTTTACACCCACATGATTAAAAAAGCCTGTGTCACTATCAAACACAGGAGAGGCAGGTTATGGTCTGGGGATGTTTTGCTGGTTCAGAAAACATTTGCTGAGTATACCTCCCTACCAAACCTACTATTCTGGTTGTTTTATATGTTTAGTCGTACTTTGCATGTGTTTTGTGATACTTGTTTTCACTAAAAGTTGGTCAAATGTGTTTTTATAGGGTGTACACACACCTTGGACTGGTAATGTGTTGATCCATCAGACTTTACTCTCCTATATTGTGGGCAGTAGACATGATAAGACTTGCAACATCCAATTCCATTCCTAATCTCAAGGAAGGTGTGTTCACATGAACAGGTAGGTGCACAGAGGTTAATTTAAGGTAAATCTAAGGAAGGTGTGTTCATTCATATATTATTCACATGGGTTACCTCGGGGAATGGGGAGTATCACAGGTGGTTGGTGCAGGTGTACACAAAAAATGAGAACTAAACTTAGCAACAAAGGTAAAAGCGCAGAGAACTAGCATTAGGAATTTGGCTAAGTGATCACGAAGGTAAGACGGGGGTTGATAATCAGACGAATGAATGAAACTCACATGTACAAGGCGTGCTGGTTTCTGCGAGGACATGGAAGCCACACCCACTGACCCAAGATCCACCACACTCACACATGCATGTATACATATGGGTGTTGCTGTAAGACATCATTTAAGCTGACTTTCATCTCTGGATCACTGACAGGGAGCAGCATTTTCCATCCAAGAGCTGCCACACATTCTGTCAGTTTACCCCATAGAGTACATGCATCAGTGTTCTTGTTAGACGAGCTGATACACAGCAAACAACCAGGACTCCTGCTTACCAAGCCAGCTGACATCCTGTTGGCTCCCTGTTCACATGAATGGAAAAAACCAAAATGATCTTACAGCTCTGATAGACTCTCCAAAGGTTATTGAACCAAAATTCTTAAAAATGGAGTTGAAGCAACACAGTTTGGCCAGGATTGCTGCACAGCTCTTTGCCATTCCTCAGGACTTGGATACTTCCCCACCAAGATGACACAGTGCTCGTGTTAAAGACTGAACAATCTCTGACTGCATTATGTTCAATCTTGTTTGTTAAAGTCAGAAGGATTGTAACTTTTCAGCAAGTGTGTTTTTCGGCCTTGTAAATCTACAAAGTCCTTTAATACCTGTCAGTTTTATTATGTGACAATCCTGAATTGGTGTGAAAATGTCAGTGCGGTACCTCAGTTCCTGGCTTCACCTACATTTCAGCTTGATTACTCATTACAGCGGACATTTGGTTCAGCCTTCGCAGAACCACTCATGTATGATACCTCTGCTGATTTTGATGTGAGAATGTTCAGAGATGTGTGAAAAGTGTTTTCCCTTAAATTCATGGTTGATTGAGTGGCATTGTCATCTGGACAGTCAGGTGCTAGCAACACACATTTATCTTCCTCTCACAGTCCTTCACTCCTTTAAGGCCAGTGATTATTCATCACTTTCTGAATAAGAAACAGAAACCAAACTGGTCTAAACCAACCAGGTACTGAGGTGCACACTGAAATATGTTGGGTTGTTTTTACCGAGAACTGGATCAATACTGGACTAACTACACGCTGGTAAATTTAACACAATAAGAAACCCAGTAGAAATGTTATTGTTTTCATATGATGCTTTGCAGCTTTTACTCAACATTTTGTAGTTTTTACCCAGTATTTTGTAGTTTTTACCCAACATTTAAAAAAAACAACAAATAGTTGAGTAAAAACAGACCATCCTGCTGGGTTAAATTAACCCACCATAGTTAGTCCAATATGGACCCAGTTCTTGGTTAAAACAACCCAACATTTTTCATGTGTAGGATTTCCTAAACCTGCAGCAGTATATCATCAGGTCAGCTGTTTGAATGACCTGACAAAGAGTTCTGTACTTCAGCACTTTACAAAGAACCTTCACATGATAGCAATAGAGTGCAACGACTGAAAGATCAAAAGATATTACCAGCTCCTCAGGCCAGTGATCTGAGAGCAGGTTCTGTCTGTTTTCATTCATGCCCCTGGATGAGGCAGACAGCCTCAATGACATTATCTCTGGTGGGTTACAGTCCTAAAAAATGAGGACCTTGACTTAATACTGAGCCCAGTTGGTCAGATGTAATCTGATCAGGTTTTGGTAACTGGGTTGAATCAAATTTTGAAAATGGGTCACTTAAAAGAGAAAAAAAAAGATTCTGAAACTGGATTAAATCACAGATTCCTGAGCTGGATCAAAGCTTCACAATATGTTTAAGTAAGATTAGGACACCTGTGATAAAAAATTTAAAAAATGTGTGGATTATTCTGATTGTAACAGAGGACACATTCACGCTGGATATCGACGACAAAATGTTCACTAAAATGGTTGAAATAAAACAGTATGTATCATAAAGTATTATGGCTATCAAGCCTTTGAGTACAACAAAGTAAAAAGGAGGAGAAGAGAAGAACTATCCAAAATATCCACAATCTATCTGTGAATACTATATATGTATTTGTATTTATTTGTTGCAGTTGAGATGAGAGATCTGACTGTTTACAAGAAATTTAAAATGATGGGAGGTTTGTGTTGTTTTGTTGTGTTGTCGGGCAATTAGCTCAAATGGTAGAGCGCTTGCTTAGCATGTGAGAGGTAGCGGGGTTGATGCCCGCATTCTCCAAAAAACTTCAGGTGTGGTCCATCTGAGCATTACTTTGGACCATAGGTGTGAGTATGAATGGTTGTTTGTCTTCATGTTAGCCCTGCGATAGGCTGGCAACCTGTCCAGGGTGACCCCGCCTCCTGCCCGATGACAGCTGGGATAGGCTCCAGCAGACCCCTGCGACCCAAGTGTGGAATAAGCAGGTGTAGACAATGGATGGATGTTGTGTTGTCTTTGCTGTGATACAAAAATCAACACAACACAAGATGGATTGTCTGATCCTGGACAGCGAATCATGGGATTTCCAAATCTGAATTATTCTGACGTGTCTATGTAAAAATTATTGCTGAAAGCAACTGTCAATCTTTTGTTTATTCCATGTTCATGTTCACATGTGAATATATACACACATTTTAATGATCTTACTTGATTTCATCAATTCCCACAGCTTCAGGTGTTCTGGTCTGGTAGTCCAGGGATTAGGGCAGATGCCAAGAAGGCAGATGTCAAACAGGAAGTTGGGTTAAATTCCTCTCCTCCCAACTTTTAGTGGACAATTCATTTTCTTCAGAAATTTCACATTTTCTACTGAATTATCACTCCTTAAACAACTGGGCCCAGGTGCACACTGGGATTTGAAATAAATAAATGAATAAATCATCCAGAAACATGCCCAGATCTTCAGCTGACAAGAAACCTGTTGATTGGAGAAGCAGGTATGGGACCAAAGGGCATCAATGAAGAGGCAGCTTCCAACAAAAGGTGAGCTGTAATGATCCAGAGCTGATACAACACACACAAAAACCACAACAAGGTAGAACAATGAGGACCTCAGGTTCAATACGACAGCTGCAACTAACACACTGGCAACACGAGGAGGGATGGATTAGATGAGGGGTCTGCAACCCTGGTCCTACAGACCTGCAATCCTGCTTTAGATGTGTCCCTCTTCCAACACCTGATTGAAATGATCAGCTCATCATCAAGCTCTCCAGAAGCCTGATAACGATCCTGGTCATTTCAATCAGGTGTGTTGGAAGAGGGACACATCTAAAACATGCAGGATTGCAGACCCCTGGACTAGACTGTATAGTGAGGGAGGACACATCAGAACCAGTTAAAACTCCTGAAGCTCGGAGCAGACAATCCCAAAGGAGGGAACATGACCAGAAGTAATCGTTGTCATAGTAACTGAACGCATTCTCCAGTTCCCACTCCTGAATCCTAATTCATTTTTATTTCATGTACTACAGCACATACATAACTGCCAGTGCACAGAGATACTGTACAGTCATGAACAGTTTACTAGCTACATTACCTTCAGTATTTCCACTTGTCATGTGTCATGTAATATGGACATAGAAAACATTTGACATCAGCTTGTGATTAAAATCCTGAATCCAGCGTTTGGTTCCACAATCAGGGAACCAAGATCTGTGTGTCCTGCTGGGATCTTTCTTGTGGTCAATGATGGTGCTGTCTGCTTTCAGATTCTGGATCAGATTCAGACTCAAACATGTTCACACTGGTTGGAAAAGTTTGACTTTCCAGGACACCAGCAGACAGAGGTCCACTGCAGGACACCAGCAGACAGAGGTCCACTGCGGGACACCAGCAGACAGAGGTTCACTGCAGGACACCAGCAGACAGAGGTCCACTGCGGGACACCAGCAGACAGAGGTCCACTGCGGGACACCAGCAGACAGAGGTTCACTGCGGGACACCAGCAGACAGAGGTCCACTGCAGGACACCAGCAGACAGAGGTCCACTGCAGGACTCCAGCAGACAGAGACCCACTGCAGGACACCGGCAGACAGAGGTCCACTGCAGGACACCAGCAGACAGAGACCC